>BLXL01011326.1:0-13119 GCA_023170135.1 Acarapis woodi | reverse complement strand
ATGCTGAAAATAAAAATTAAGATTAGGTCTAAATTGATGAATAACGAGTGTGAAAAATGATATCAATAAATGAGAAAAAATATTTTGATTTTTTAAAGTTTAAAAAAATTACATTCAATATATGATCTAAAAATTTTCTACAATAAAAATACTCTGATCAAATTTATGATATTTAGAAAATAACAGGTTTCGATCAAAACTTGATATTAGGAATAAATTTATTTTACAAAATATTTTTCAAAATTAAGTATATTATAAAAATAATTAAAAAATATGTAAATTAGTTTGTATTTAGTTTTTTAAATTGATAAACTATATTATTATTATTTCCAATGATTTTTTAAATAAAAAAAATTCGAATTTTTTTTTCTAAGCATATATCTTCTTCAAGACCTATCTCATAGAAAATTGTTCAATAGTAATAAATAGTTTTTCAAATGAAATATAATAAAACACGGTTTAAAAAAAATGTTTACTATTTTTCTTTATTGATTAGTATCGTCTGCGTTATCCGTTCTTAAAATCTTGATTGTAAATATTTTAGGAACAGTTAGATTGAAATTTCAATCATACTTGTACAAAATGATATTTATTTTAAATTAGATAATAGATAATAGGTGTTTGAAAATTTTCATAAACATCTCAAAATTAGAAGATTAGATAAGTTAGAAGTAAAATATGTAGACAACATATAATTTCTAATTAGATCAAATTATCCTTAATTTAGTTAAGACCAATACATTTTAATAACTATATGAATTCATTTATTAATTATTTATAAATTTTTTAATAAAATTCTATTATCGTAAAAAAAAATCTATCTCGAAATTAATATCAATACATTTTAATTTTCAATTCAAAAAAAAATTGAACCAAAAAACTGTTTCGAATTTTAAGCAATTCTTTTTTTATGCAAGATTTTGTATAAAAATCCAAAATTTCGTATCTTCACTAATAATTAATCTAATACAACATTACATATACAATAACACTATTTTGTTTTTAAATTTATCAAATATTAATTGAAAAATCACTTTAATCCTTAATTTTCTAAATAACATAAAGGAAAAACTATATTTTTTTTCTAGTTTAAGTATAATTATTCATCGAATGCAAAAGCAACATATGGAATCAAATCATTCAAAAGATCATCTAAATCGCATTAGTAATAGGTTTCCATTAATTTTATTTCATCATAATTTATTAATGATGATTTATTGAACTTCAATGATCAATTTCATAAAATATTTTATTAACTTTTAATTAAATGCGGAAATTTCTATTGGTCAGTATATTTTTTTCTTGAATTTGCTGATCCAAATAATATTAGTGACTGAAAAAAAGATTTTATTTAACTTTTAGCAAATTTTAACGATTTATAGATAATTTATAAGGTGAATAGCACACTTTTGGATAAAAAAAATTTTGGTTCGTCGTACAAATTACCACACTAGTATTAGGGAATTAGTTTTTTTTTTGTAATTTAAAACATAACCCATTTTTAATATAATAGTAAGTGTGCAAAGTCGAATAGTATTTGAATTTGTACTTTATTTGACTTGAATAATTCAGTAAGAATAACCATCTATTAAAAATGAAATTCTTTTGAAAGATTTATCAAAAGGTAAATTAAAATAGATTTGTGTAATTGTAAAATACCCGGATTTTAACTATTTTTATCTTTTGGCGATTTTTTTAGTCAACAATTAGATGATTCGAATATGTTATTCCAAGCTTATTAATTTTCAGGCTTTTACAGATAAATTTTTATAAGTTAAATAAAATTTTATGACCCTGATTTTTATCTGTTAGATTTCAAATATTATATCGAATTTACTTGAAATCTTGTTGTAATATATTCAAACACTTTCGGTAAGACGAGTTATATTTTCATTACTAGTTTTGAAAATTTAATATCTAAACTTTTAAGAATCGAAAGTAGTTTCAAATGAAGCAAACGATTATCAGAAATCGTAAACAGGTATATATATAAAAATTATTTTAATTTATTAGAGTCTATGAATGTCAAATAAAGATATTTAATTTCTTAAAATGATTTTTTTTTTAAATTTAAAACTACTCATTTAATTTTTTAAAAAACTCAATATTTTGTGCTCTAAAGTATTGCAAATTTTGTATCTTTTTTTTATGTCAAAATTAATGAAAATTGATGCATTTAGATTTATTAAATTATGTTTGAATTTTATCAAATTAATTCAGAAAACGATCAGCAGCGACAAGTATTCTTATTTTGGTTAATTTTTTTGAGAATTTTTTTCAAATCGAAGATTTTAGTGAATTCATTCTGATCAATGTGCATATATCACCGTTTAATATTTATAACAATTTACGTGAATAAAATTGTTTCCGGACTTATACATTTTTATATTATTGATCACGTAAAATTTTAAATAATTAAATTTTAATTTCAAATTCTTATAAATGATGATACTAAATAATTAACAAAAAGTAAAAAAAATTAAAAGTTTTTTTTTAAATTAGTAATTTTAATCTTTTTCAAACAACGATTTAAAAAGTGTAAAAAGACAGACTTTTTTAAGAAACACTTTCAATCCGTAAAATTTTCTGACTTTGGTTTTTAAATAAAATAATTCATAAAGAAAATTTTTCGAAAAATTTTTTGAAATCTTTGATTAAAAAATATGATAAATTAACAACATTTATTATATCTTTTGAAGTAGCTAAAAATTTTTACAAGAAAATAATGATAATTAAATAACTGTATAAATTAAAAATAATTTTAAATCAATTGAAAATGATGATTAAATTTGACTAAAAATAAATTGATTTAAAAAGAATTCGAACTTTATTTTTTAAAATAAAATTACTTTTTTTTTTTTGGTTGTTTTTAAATTTCTAATATTTGCATATTAGCGATTGAGGGCCATAAAATTTACTCTGATAACTACCATCTTAATCTAGCAAAGTTTAGTTTTATTGAATTTATAAAATTTTATATGTATCTAAGAATCACAAATGTCGAGAAAATGATTTTTTGTTCTTTTGGGAATAAATACTTAGAAATCAAATTTGAATTCAATAAAAGAAGTTATTTTTTCAAGTAAATTTTATATTTTACATACGATTGTTATTAGAAAAATTATGTCGATCATCATTATGAACCAATTATAATTTGATCACTTGTCAATTAAACTAATGTCCAAAAAACTACTGGACAACTTAAAAAAAAAAATTAAGAAATTTATTTAAATTTGAAATAATTTCACTAAATCATTTATGAATTGACAGAACGTTATTCACTAAATCAAGAAAATATATCAAAGGCATTGAGAATAATTTTGGCAGCACAGAAGCTATGCTAATAAATAATTGAACCATTGGTGTTTATATCTTTATTAATAAAAAATTTTAATCAAAATAAATTTAACTTTCGCAATGCTGAAAATTTTCGCGCCTCGTTCACAACTTTAAAATAATAAAAATTGTGAATGATACAAATATTATTCTAAATGATTATTTCTCTTTACACAAGCTAACTAGAAATCTACCATACATTTCAATCACAATTAAATTTGAATTAGAAATCAGATATCAATTTTTTATTCACTTTTGATAAGCTTATCGAATACGTTCGCCAAGATATTAGATTGAAATGAATAGCGAGTTAGAAAAACTAAGAATAAAATTATTGTCCAAAAGATATATTGCTAAATGTGGTATTGAATGTTCAAGTGACATTGTTCACATTAATTTATATTAAATAATATGCTAATAGTATCAATAAACTATTTGTTCAACGTTTAAACTAAGTTTTATTCGCTTCAGACAATCGATTTCATCTATTAATTAGTTTGCTTGCATTGAAAAAAAAAAATAGTTTCATTCAAATTTTTGTAAATCTGAGTAAAGTATCATATTTAGTCGATCTAAAAAATGATGTTAATCATATGTGTGCAAATTATAAATTCACGATTTATTTGTTTTGAATGATTGTCACAGAACCGATTATTCATTTCAATCCTTGAGTATTCAATGTTTTCTAAATGAGAATCTTGTTGACTTTTATTTTCATCAAGCAAATTTTTATGTTCTAAATATATTTTCTCAGTTTTCAAAGAATTTTATGGAATATTATATGCCAAAGCTATTTAATAATAATAATAAGTCCTTCAAACACAATTTGCATTATTATTATAATGGAAATTAATGCTCCGGCAATAACTTATCTTTTGTTGACAATTATTATCTTTTTGTTTTTTAAAAAAATAATATTTCATATTTTATATTAAAGCTTAAATTTTATTTAAATGAATAATTTGATGCTTCTGAAATTTATAAAAGCATTATTAAATGCTGAAATGATGATTTTAAAAATCAGTTTTTTTTTAATTTTTTTCTAATATACTTTTTAATTGTTTGTAAAAGCTTTTTTGATTTTTGAACAATTTCTTAGACATAACATTAGTACTTTGAAAACCATAATCGCTTAAAATTCATCTTTTTTGCGGGTAAATTGCCGATTGTTCCACTTTCTTCTTTTTGCATTTTTCGTTTTTTACAGCTAAAACTAAATATTGAAATTTCTCATCAGATATTACTTAATAAATACTTTTACCAGTTTGTATTGTTAATTCTAATACTCAAGCGGTCTTTAGAAAAGCCATCAAATAGCCTGGTAATAGCTATATTGACCATATTTCGAACAAGCAAAACGGGCAAGCAAGCACTATTTTATTGAAAGAAATCAAAATTTTTTTTAATTATATTTGTTATTTAAATTTGTTTTCGATTTTTCTAATGGCTCAAAGATTTCTAATAAAATTCTTTCAAAGCGTCAGCTAAAGGTGTGCTGTTTAATCAAAATCAATTTTATCCTTTTTTAAAAATTTTTTTTAGCCACCAAAAAAAAAGATTGTTTAAAATATAAAAAAGGAAATTGTGCCAAAAAGATAAGTTTAATATAATTTCGCTCATTGCAACACATAAAATTTTCTGGTCATTCTTTCGGTAATTTGAGTTCTCAAAAACTATTTTTTTAATACTTTGAGCTTGACTGACAGATAATTAGAAACTTATATTCAAATAGGATTTATCGTTACCTAAATAAAGTCAAGTTTGCTTATATAATCAATTAAAATGTAATCAAAATTTTTTTAATGTTTTTTCGACTTTATTCAAATTTCAAAAAACTACTTAATGATTCTTAAAAGTCTCAAATTGTGCCAATATTTCTATGGTTTTTTTTTTAAATTTTGAAGATCAAAGTTCTAATATGAAGGCTAAATTTTTATTTGCCTTTACACTTTTAACACATGGTCATGTCGATTTCAAATAAAGTTTAAGTTTGTATTGCGAATCGAATTTTATGAACAATTCTAAACGGTCAATTGCTAAGATTTCAAATACATTTTCACACCAAATAAACTGAGATTATCTATTAATAATGTAAACTATCGTGTTGGAAGCGAATTCTAGAAAAGATTTTTTTAAATTTAAGCATTATTATGACAAATAAAAGATCTTACAATTCTGAAATTAAGGGCAAACGTATTAAAATATAGATTAAAAATTTCAAATATCATGATGCAATTAAATTTTCTAGCGCAAATTGATTTTAAAGAAAAATGGTTATTTACGACTTTATAGAATCCTTACTCATTTTTTAATCAATTTTCCATTTGCTTACACATTCAATTTAAATTGAAACTATTCTAGAACTTTTATATAAATAATAATTTATAACGATAGATTACGATTCATAAATATTTTATAAGCTTATTAATTTTTCGTGAAGATTGATCGATTTCAATTCTAAGTAAATTTTAATTGACCATCTATTATTTGCAAAAGCAATTAAACCTTGAAACTTGAAATGGCTTTTAATTTAAAATTTTTTTAGTTTTTGAATCTGTGTGATAAAGGTCAGGGTCGTTTTGAATGTGCACGTTAATGTCTATTTTTTGATTATTTTTGATGATTTGTATGGTTGGTTTGACATAAAATTTTGATGAAAAAAGAAACAATAAATATATCATTTAAATTAGAATACTTTATATTCTAAGGTTCAGTTTTTAATTTTACTATGTATGAAACTAACTTGTATAAATGAATCAAACATGTTATTCACGTTATTACTTAAATTCGTATAGTTTTTTACATAATTTGACATTTTTTCTAATTTATTTGGCAATCATTCAATTTCGACTTACAATTTTTTACGAAATTGTAAAAATAAATTTGGATCGACATTATTGTCTTATATTTCAAATAATTTTAAAATAGATACCGCGGCCCTCTGGAGGCTATATAATTCTTATCAAAATGAGTTTTAAAAGTATTTTTCGCTTTATTAAGATTATTTTCGAGTTTTCAATTTTGCGGCTTTTTACTTTGCAATTTTTTTATATGCTCTTTTATTGAATTTAAGTTTTATATACATCACCGCTATTTTTTAATTATTTTAAAAATATTTATTGCCGAATCTTTATTGGTAAAAATAAATAAATCTGTGGTTTACGTCATAAGGATAAAATTTAAAAATCAGAAAAAAAATTATATCTTAAAATACTATCGAAATGAATTATTGATTTATTAAATAATTAGGTATAAAATTTTAAAACTTGAACTAAAATTTTTGAGACAAAGATAAATTTTGAAACACGAACAAAAAATTTTAAGAATTTCAATTGATTCTATAATTATCTTTAAAAACAATTATTTTATCTTGGAATTTAAAGAATTTTTCAAAAATTATCAGAATATACTTTAAATTATTTGAATGAAAAAATTTTAGTAATTCTTTATATAAAATATTGGATAACGGTGTGAGAAATCAATTTTTATTTAATCAGGACATCCTTATTTGTCAAACTAATAAATGTATGTATTTTAACTATAGTAGTTGAATAACTTCAAATTTATTGATTTTTGAAAACAAAAAAAAACTTGATTTAATTTAGATTTAGAATCATTTTGATCTCGAAATTCTAGAATAAGTACTATATTTTATTATATGATCATTTTCAAGTCTAAAAACATTTTTTTTAGTGAAAAAATGTTATGTCAAATAGGAACCAATCAAGAAATTAATTGAAATAAATTGATCTAAACTATCAAAAAAGTGGATCAAATCATCTTCGAACGGGCTTTATTTTAAAAAGAAATGAATTTTATTATTATTTATTTGCAAAAATCAGGCTGAATGAGAGGTTGGTTATTAAGCACAAAAACGCATTCTATTTACCCACTTGCTTCAAAAGAAATTATATTGGACATAAGTGATGTGTGTTAGTATTTTAATACACTTGTAACAGTATATTGTTTGAAATATTCGAAAAAACGGGCTGGATTTATGACCTGGCGATGGTAAAATTTATGAAAATACACCTTTAAGTAAAACATACGTGTTGTTACGTTCTTTCTATATAATGTTGATTCTAATCAGGCTTTATTGACTAATTCAGTTATACAATGATTAATTTTTTTTTCGAATAAATGATTATTCGTATTATTAGCTTAAAGAAAACGCAAACAGACAAAAATTTTTAGCTTTAAATATATGTATATTTAGAGAAGAGCGATCTTTTAATAATACTCTGATTAGCAGAAGAAAAAATGGTCAGTTGTTAAAATTTTTAGTCAGATGTGAAAAAAACATTTTAGAGTTAACTTTACAAATGTCTAAAATGAATAGTATCATTCAGTTTAAAATCAAGATGAATAATGAATTTTAGATGAAAGTGAGCCTATTTCCTTACTAATCTGATGTTTTTATTTTGATTATTGAAAAAAGCATCTAAAATACATTCATTTTAATCATAATAAAATAATTTTGAAAACAAATAATTTTAAGTGATCAAAAATAATTCCTCCAATTATTTTTTGCTTTTATATCGATTTTTTTATGTCACCAATAAACCAAAAGGTACTCAATTATTCATCATTTGATTTTTAATTTTTTTTTAAAAAGTTTATTTGTGAAATTTGCGAAAAATTATTCAATTATTTATTATGCATTATTTATAAACTTTTCATCAGTTAATCACATTTCTCCAGGGCAACTTATAAAATCAGAATTCAAAACTGAACAAATAACTTTCTTTTTAATCAGTTTGTTTTCGAAATTTAATCTTCCTGACAAGCATAAATATGAAGAACTTATTTCTCTGTTCGATTGTCATTCTACTCGTTAATCAATGTAAGTATAGAAATGACAAAAAAAATTGAAATTTTTTTGTTACTATTTTTTAACGGAACAAATGGTGATAAAAATGATCGATTTTTCATGTGAGATTTTTTATCAATCACTCTGGAAATATATGAAAAATCAATATTTCAAATATTCAGAATTTATATATTTCTTTTAGTTTCGTGAAAAAGAGAAACAAAAGCAATATATATTCTTATATAAGCTTGAATTCGAAACTCTTTAAAGCAAAAGATATTTGTATAGTATCATAAATTAAGAAATTTTATTCAAAAAATTCCACAAAATTTTTTTTGTTTTTAAGAATTGTGAACCAATCATTCGGCGATATGATAAACAATGCTATTATCTTTGATTGTAAAAAAAATTAGAACAAGTGTTCTTTTAAATTTTTAATGTAGAATTAATAAACCAAAAATATGAATTGACCACCTTTAAATGAACATATTTGAAATTTTTGCCATCTGAATAGCTAATACTTCGAAAAAAAGCAATATATATATTGCATTTATTTTTTTGGATTAATTTGATTCGTAAATTAGTTCGCAAGTGTTATGAAATATTCTTCGTGATGTTAAATATAAAAGAAAATACAAGTCGTAAAAATATATTGTAAATTTTTTTTCTACTGGTCAACTGAACACACCGAATACTGATCTCTTTTTTAGTGCGACAAGGTGAAACAAATTAATGAAAACGATTCTCGTATTTTTTTATATTTAATTCAGATTATTTAAGCTTATTTTTTATTTTCCATTCCAATTTTTTCAGATTTTCATTCAAATAAATGTATCAAAAAAATCTCTGATTAACTATTAGGTGATTCAAAACAAAAAAAAAATAAATAGATGAATGATTTGACGAAATTTGAATGATTGCTTTAATTTTTCTCAATCAAATTGGTTTGATCTTGACTTGTTTATTAAAGTTGTTTTTAGTTTTTTTAAGTATTAGGAATATTTTATATTAATTTTATACATCTAATGTTTTATGGGTGTATAAGTGAAATGTTTAATTTTAAGATATTTTCAAACAGTACATTTGAATGTCAAGGTTGAATGATAGATATTGATAAATAGGGTCTATTTATGCCTAATACACATTTATTAATAATAATTTTTATGTTTTTATTGGTGATAAATGATTTTAAATAAATAATTTAAATTTTAATTCATATTTCAATCATAGGAGTTTCAAATACATTTCCTATTTGCAGATGATATAAAAAATAATTCTACCGATAAAATAAATTTTTAGTTTGTATTTATGTGAATTTGAAATCGAGATTTACGATTTACAAATTTTTATATTTATGCGGTATACAGTAGTTCAACATGCATTATGTTTACTCGTGCAGATTCAAAAAATATTTACGCGTAAAACATTTACAGATGTTTACAAATCATTTTTATCAGAATTGATCATTAATTAAGCTGATCATTTATTTTAGGAAAACTTAAAAATTCTTTGGATCTTAAAATTACTATTCACCCTAAAATTGACTTTAAATTATTCTGATTTTTGCTGAAATAACATTTATTACCTCTTTTAAATATTCTTTTCTCAATTCGTGCTTAATCGATGTTGTTAATATATTTGAATAAAAAGTGTCATTATAAAATGTTATTGTGCTTGTCTCATTTAGTTACATTATACTTTGAATAATATATTTTTATCTACGTTCTATTTTAAAAGTATACTAGGTCGATTAGCTCCTAACATAATTATCTTTTTTAATTTGATGTTTTGAAATATCATCAGATGCGCATTTTTATCGCCATCAAAAGAATGAACTAGAAAAAAGTATGCAGAATACTTAGTGTAATATTCTCAAGGCCCTTGTATAACATATTATATAACATGATGACATACGTATTGTATAAAATGACATAAGATATGGCTTGTAAAGGATATTTTTAACAAAATTGGTCGGTTTATAAATCATAGAGTGTCTTATTCATTCTGGTTAGTAATAAAAATAGTTGAAGTTTGAATTAATCTCAAAAAAATCAAAACAATATCATCATAAAAAAAGATTGTGTAGTTTAATAAATTAAGTTCAAAAAGTACGTTGAAAATGAGCATTTAGAATAGAAATTTTCAAACAAAATTTATTTATTACTTAACTAATACATTTATATCACTAGATTATCTTAAGCGCTATCATTATCTTCACTTTTACCTTTTTTATTGTTAATTTTATATCTCCTGAATTATTTTAACCATGACCAGCATTTTGACAAAATTTTTTATTCATCTAAATAATTTCTTTAATTTTTAAAAATTTGTTCATTTCTTTTAAATGAACATATGTTTGCATGCCAAAATGTTTATATGACTTGATTATATGAATTTCTCAAATTGTATAATGTGATCTAAGCTTGAATTTATGTCTTTCAACACGTATGAATGAAATAAAATTTTGAATACACAAAAAACGACATTGCTCAGTGTTGTTTTGATAAAAGTACTTATGAAACTACAAATTTTAAATCTTTTTATCAAAATTACTTGAAAAAATTTTCATTTTTAAATTGTTAGACATTCATAGTTTGATTAAATGATCATAATTTTTTAAGAAAAAATCTTTTGTTTTATCAAAATTAACAATTTTTTTTAATACAAAAATACATGCAAAGTGAATCAGTTCAGCTATTATGATATTCGAAGTAATTTTGATCAATTTAGTTTTTATTATTTGTAAAGTTTTATTCATAAATAAATTTTTATCAAAATTTTATACTCAGCATAAAAATAAGCAAATAGATTTAAAAAAATTTAAAGTAAATTTATATAATTTTAGCAGTCATTACTTAATTTGAAATTAGCCACCTTTTTAATATTGATTGGCCTTAAATTCACCAAATATATTAAGTGATCTGATCAATATACAATAAAATTTAAAAATATTGTTAATGACCATTTTGTAAAAATCTTAATGGAAAAAATCGCTTCAAATGAGATTCGCCGGTTTTCAATATTCTGAAAAATAAATTTAAATCATATAATACTTGTTGATTGAACATTGTGTTTAAATTTTTGAGAGGTTTATTAAAATTTACATTCTTTTAGAATTTTCAAATACGTGTTTTTCGAAAAAAACTTATAAATTTTTTTGATCACATACTGAATTAAAAGTATATTTTTGTGTAAGCTACTTATTTTCTGTAATTTCTTTTAACATAAATAATTATCTTTAAAGTTTTATTTTTGATTGAAATTCATGATGCGTAGCCTATGAAAAAAAAGGATTAATAATTTTTTAGTGAAAAGTCTTTCAGATAAGATTTAATAAAATTTAATTTAAAAAATTTAAATTATAAAGCTATATTTTATTCGAATTAGATTCTAGCGATTTGAAGGATCAGAATCCTCCACAATAATTTCTTTTTAAATTATTAAGATTAAAATAAATAATTGAAATGAATATATTGCTTGAAAATTCATTAAAAATGATTGAATTTTAATTTTTTATGAGTGATGTTCGAATTCGTAAAAAATTTTTTGTCATCCGATTGATTAAATTTAATAAATTTATTTAATTAAATCCATAAATAAAAAGGATACCTAATGTGTCCGAATCGAATCGGATAAATAAAAATAAGTAATTTTAAAGTGCAATTGATCTTATAATTTGCGATAAATTTACAAATCATCATAATTTATTAAAGACAAATAATAAATTTTTAACATTTAATATTAATTATTAATTAAATGTTTGTTGAAATGATTGAATTTTAAAAGAAAATTGAAGAAATTTATTATAAAACTTTCTTTAATATTTTAAACACTTTCAATTATTTATTTAGAAATTTTTTAAGATTCTCAAATTTAAAATTAATGAAAATAAAAATTTTTCAAGTTGAAATAATTTGATTTTTGAGATATTAAAAAAAACAGGTGCAGAGTCGAAAGTTGAAAAAAGTATCAAATTTTTTAGCAATCAAGAACAGTCTTTTCGATTATGAGAATGCACAATGAGAAGTCAAAATTATTTGAAAATCGAAAAAAAAATTTTAATCAAATTAACCCATTTTTAGATCTTGAAAAAATTTAATTTATAAATTAATAATGATTAAGATGCAAACAAATTTTCTTGATAAATCCAGAATTCTCAATTTTTTGATTTTAGAATGATCCTCCAAAAAAAGAGTACTAATGAAATTTTTTTTTTGAATAACAACCTTAAGTTTTATAAGAATTAAATTGACTTAAAATGGAACAATCTGCTTAATATTTAAAATTATAGTCGATTATGAGTTTTTCGTTTTCAATTTGATTAAAAATTTCCTGCAATCAAAAAGTAAATTTGTAATTACAAATTAAAAAATTATCGATAAAATTGATTCAAACATGTCAATAAGAAAAAAAGCATTCAAATTTTTCTATATTTTATTTTTGAAGATGTAATTTAATAGACCTGAATTAATTTTTTTCAGCTAAATTACGAAAATGATTTTATGATTACAATTTCAAAGTAGCTTGTATATTAATAATTAATGATTATAAATCTCATTATTTCAATTTATCTTCAACAAATTATCACTCAGATGGAACTGAAAAAATATTGAATTTTTTTACTCTTAAATTTAAAGTAAAACCCAAAAAAAAAAGAAGCTCATTAATGTTAAAGGAAATTTTTAATTATAATTATAAAATCTATTAATTGTAATGAATTTTAATTTCAAAAATAATAGTTATTAATCTGATATCTGAATTTTTCAAATCAAATTCAGTTATGCAACCTGTATATTTGCAGATTATTATTGAATTCATTGATTACTTTTAAGTTTTTGAATTTCGAGATATTAATTGAAGGTTTATTTTCGAATAAAAAGCAAAAAAAAAAAATATCGAATCAAGATGAAAATGTTAATTCTAAAAACAGCCTATAAATTATTGGCTTAAAACGAAAATTTTATATTAGTTTT
>BLXL01011325.1:0-10634 GCA_023170135.1 Acarapis woodi | reverse complement strand
ACTTTTTATCGATGAACATTTACGAAAATAATTATACCAAACTTTGAAAATCAGTACTGATTTATTTTTATTATTTTTTGAAAAACAATAATTCATTTTTTTGACAAAATTTGTATGAAAAATCTGAAATTAAATTTAACAAATAACTAAAATTTTATTGCGAATTTTTTTTTTTCACAAAACAATCTTGGATTGTCCGATTCATTCAATTATTTAGTTTTTGAAACAATGTTGACTAGAGATAATTTTATTTCTTTGATTTTCAATATTAATTTGAAAATCGGAATAGATATCACACTTGACTATTATAATGATATTCATTTAAAATATTTCTTTGAATTTCGTATTAGAGTGACAATGAAATCGAAGATCAAGAATTAGCTTTATTATTTGGTTCGTCATTAGCCGGTTTTTATTTCAATGTTACCAATGGTATTGGTCGATTTAGAACTAATCAAACAAGTATCAAACAGGTACAACAATCGCAAAGTATGTTTTTTTTTTCAAAAATTTTAATATTTCTTGCTAAAATTCAATAATATTCCATTGAATTTAAAATTTTACTTAATTAAATAAAAAATTTTCTGATTTTTATTTTTCTATAATAGAATTTATATCTGTTTTTTTAAACTTTTTTCGTACCGGTCAGCCAAGTCAAGGCAAGCAAAATCAAATACCTGCCTGGCCCGCTTATGAGAAAAAATCTAGAAATTTTCTTTCAATGGGTAAGATTCTTTTAACTTTAATATTTTAAATATTTTTTACATATTATAAATGATTTAGCTTTAATTTATCTATTTTAAAAAGATGAAAAATCAATTTTGAAAATAACCCATTTAAGAAAAAGACTCGATTTTCGAAATATATGAATAATTTATATATTTAAGGGATATTTAAAATGTTATGTTAAATATATTTAAGCAAAACATTTTACCTAAACATTTATCATAATGATGTGTGATCATTATAAAACTTTTGAATTTATATTTATATAATAAATTAGTTCACAACTTATTGATATCAAATCGATTTCAACTTAGAAAAACTGTGTTTCATAAGGGAAATTAGTTACACAAGTAAATTGAATGTAAGCAAATTGATGAAAAACATTCTGCGTATAAATTTGCAAGTACTGAGATTTAATGACAATAGGAATAAAGAAAAATTATAAAAATTAATCAACCAGATTCGAGAAATCGAAACATTGGAAATTATAAATGCTAAAATTTTTATCTAGATTAGTTTTCTTTTATCTCTTTTTGTTTTTCTAAATTTTATTAAAGATTTTTTTCACAAAGATTGCATAATGACATATCTAGATAAAATTTAATATCTCTTCTATCATTGATATGATCAATCCACTTAATTAAGTATGACGGACATTTTTTTTTGCCATCAAAAAAAAATTTTAATAGCAAAAGTGAAAAAACTAAATTTTTTCATTTAATGATACAATTTGACAGATTAGATGTGTTTTTAAATTTATCTTTAGGCTTGACTTTCTGCTTAATATAAATTTCTTCACTCAAAATATATTAATCACTGTTAGGAACTTCATCATCTAGAAAAACAATTTTATACAAATTTGTGTTGATTATTTTTTTATAAAATTAATAAGCACTCTTTTAAATGTCAAATTTGTACTCTGGTTTTTTTTTCGGAAACTCAAGTCTCACTTGTTTCTATATTTTAGTTATTTTTAGTTTTGAGCACAGTACTTGGCTTTAAATTGAGATCAAAAGTCATTTTACAATTTTTTATAGGGTGATTTCGAATAGGTAATAAACAAATGATTTTTGTTTAAGATCTCAGTCATAACCAATGTGACGCATTTTTATTTAACTTTTGGTAATTTAACATTAACTTAAGTTACTCATACCTTAACTTGAAAATTTTTATAAAGATGTAATCTATCAGTGTGATTTTTGTGATAATTAATCTGTCTAACACTTTCTCAACTACTTTTGTCTTTTATCTATCAACAACTTGCATATCCATTAATAAAAATATTTTAGTCTATTCGAGCTAAAAGAAAAGCGCCCAAAAGTCTAATATTTATTCGATGCTTGTTACATCTAACTATTAAACGAATCGAAAAGCACTTTTAACAATTATTTAATTTACAAAGTGACATGTAGAGAACAAAGCTGTCAAAACATACAAGCAGATCTCGAATCTTATTTGAATTCAAATGTAAGATTGCTAGTAATTAACCTGTCAAAAAATTCGAAATAAGGTCATCTGTTCTTTAAGAAAATGAAAAAATTAGCTAATTTAGTCGCATTGGTAATTTGAAATACATTTCTAATTGAAAAATATAAAGTGATAAAATGATAAGCAATAGGGATTATGAAAGTTAAAATTATTCTAATTTTTTATGTATTTTACTTTTGTATCTAAAGAGTTTAGTTCTCTGTTAATATTCAAACTATCAACAGTGTCTTGTTTATAAACTTCAAATTTGTGACTTCATGTATCAAATATTCAATTTATATTTATACAATTATTATTTTTTTGAAGATTTCATTTTCATTTATATTAGGAAAAAACTCAAATTTAATTTATGTTTCATTAGCTCCATTTTTTGAAAGGTATCATCTTTCTTTTGTTTATTTATTTGGAAATCATATTATCATTTTTAAATGAATTATACCTACCACTCAATAACAATTATTAGATGTAATAAATAATAAGAAAATATTTAATCATTGTCCATCGATTTTATTTTACAGATAAGGAATGGAAAATTAAACAAGCATCCACTGGTAGATTAAGTAGATGGCTCAAACTAATTCATATTTTAAACGAAGATCAAATTATCAAAGAAAGTTCATTGAGTAAAATAGAACAAGGGTTAAGAGATGAGCTAAAAGTGTCACAAAATATTCCAGAATATTTGAGGAATAATCAAATAGAGTCTATTTTAGATCAACTCATAAAACAATTAGATTTAAGAATAAAAAATCTGAGACCTCTATTCGAACAATCACTCAAAGATAAAAACACACATCAAGATTTAAAAAATAAAACGTCATTCAATACAGGTCAAATAAATAAATTGAATGAATCACCTGATCCCGGTGGAGGTTCAAATGATAGCATATCAATTGGTAGGTCATCTCTGATTGATAATATTCAAAAAGATTTGGATAAAAATAGTTTACAACAAAACAGTAATCGTATAAATAGCGTCAACTATTTAAATAAGAGCAGAATGCTGACAAGTAATCTAGCTAGTATTAAAGAGAATAATATAATTACGAAAATAAATCTGCCTAATCAAACTGTAAATAAAAACAAATTCCTAAGCAAACTAATTAATAGTTTGGGAATCACAAATTTTTATAATAACGAATTAGATTCTGGTGCTAACAATAATGAAAAGAATAAATTTTTCTACGCAAATGCTCTTATTGCAATATTAACTACTGGTTTCGCGATGTTTTTCATAAATGTTTTCGTTTTATTTTTGGGCTATAAATGCATTAGACGACATCGAATTTTGAAGCAAAATGACAAAAACAATAAAGACAATCTCAATTCAAAAGAAAGTCGAGGTAAAACATCTTGTCGAGTGAATCAAATGGTTAATTCTAGTTTAAATTTGAATAATACCGTTAGCACTTTAAATTACAATGAAATTTTGCAAACAAACGATTTGATTGATGACTCATTAATTGATATTAATAAAAAAGAAAATAAATCTTTTTGCAACAGCGGTCAATTTTGTGATTGTATAAATGAAGTCAATAAACTACAATTTGTCAATAGTGATAGTTCATTTTTTACTACTGATACCATTATTGCAGATCAACCACTTTCTCAATCAGCAAATCAAATTTGCAAACTAATTAATTCTGACAATTATGAATCAACTGATATGGTCAAAATCAATTTACAAACCTCAACTTTATCTAACGATCAATTAAAAACTTTAGGCGAGAACAATGCAAGCAAAAAAAAGATATAAATTTGAAAAAAATAATAAAAANNTTGTAAGCAAAAAAATGAATTATTGTTTTTCAAAAAATAATAAAAATAAATCAGTACTGATTTTCAAAGTTTGGTATAATTATTTTCGTAAATGTTCATCGATAAAAAGTTTACAGTTTTAGAAATTTCAAAAAAAATAAATCACTCATGTAAACTATTTTTTTTATTAAGATTCTCAATTTCTTTTTATTTATTATTTTGTAGTAGGAAATTAAATTTCAAATTAAATGTACCTATATATTATTTATTATAAATGTAATCACTATTGTAAAAGTTTTTCTTAAAAAGTATAAAACAATTGTAAATTGGTTATTTCATCAAATTTCATTTTGAGTTGATTTATCGCTTGAGTTCGTTTTCCATTTTAAAAAAAATAAAGGTTTATAGTCTGAATTAGTTAATTTGTCTGTCAATTTTTTGATCATCATTTTCAATTATTCACATACATGATTCAATTGATAAAAAAATTTTTTTGTCTAATTTCTAATGCAATTTCAAAATGGATTTATTATTTAAGTTTTTTATTTTATTTTAGATTTTTGAAGTTTCGTAATTTTATTCGGTCTTTTTAGAAAAAATTATTTTTTATTAAAAATCAGAACTTACATAAATAAATAAAAAGAAAGTTTGCTTCAAATTTTTATTATAAGGAATTTTGTATATTTCTAAACGTATTTTGCGGACAATAAAATCTGGAATTAAAAGGATGTTTATAGTGAATTGTTTAACATAAAGTAAAATTTATCCATTAAAAATAAAGTAGATAAACGCATTTTATTTAGATGACATTTATTAAAAGTATTTCTTTTTGAAGGGTTCATTAGAACTGAATTTCAAAGCAATGATCGCACATTAAGTATACATAAATATTAAAGTAAATAAATTATACTAAAGAAAAGAAAGTGATTCGTATTAAAAAGAATGTAACCGACATCAATCGTTTTATATATAATTTACTTTAGCAAAGAAGAATGTGATTCTCACTGCACGAATAAATTTTTTGACACATTATACAATTCACAAATCAGATTTAGTGAATCTTGCATCAAATTAGGTAACAAATGACCCGATCGTAAATCTCTAAATATATATATAATTTATACACAAATCATGAAAATTAGAGTGAAAAAATTAAAACTCTTTTTAAAAGTTCTTTCGTTATTTGTCTATTGGTTTGCAAATATTAGTTTTGATGCTATGATAAATGCACACACAATTTGAGTATTATAAATTTTCAAGGTATGCAAGAAAAAAATAAAAAGAATGCGAAGTTAAGTCAAATGAAAAATATAGAGAATAATAGTTATTTAGAAAAATATAAATGAAAAAATTTATAAAAAGCTAGATGTTTTAAATAAAGTAGATCTTGTTAAGTTGCTAAATTAACAAATTCAATAATAATACGAATTTCTTACGATGACCATAGTTCGATGAAAGGCATCTATAAAACATGAATAAAATATAAAAATAAAAGAATTCACCATCTGAAAATACTTTACTTAACCTATATTTTCAATTTTTCTTTGCTTTAATGATTAAGAGATTTCAAAAAACAAATTTTGTTTACAGAAATAGATGCTAAATTTATTAAATTTAAAAATAGTATCAGCGATTCGTACGCAAGAAAGGGTGCCAAAATCACTTTTATTATAATCGAATTTATATTTTATTACATTTGATTTGAAAGCTAAATTTTTTTTTTGCCTCTCATTTCACATTACAAAAGAGTAAAATTAGTTTATTTATAATTTTATTGAACTCAAATTCTATATCAATTTTTTTTTAAATTTTTCATATTGAATAAATTTTAATTTTTGATTGAATATATATAAAAAATTTCAATATGATAAAGTATAAATAAATTTCTGGTAAAATCACATAATGAAGAAGTCGTTGAATCACAACCTAAAAAAACCAAATTCAAACTTTCATTTTTTGTATCAAAGCACAGAGGAAAAATTTCGCATTTTGAATTTGAATGAAAAATAATGAGAGTAGCGAAATTCGTGTTTTGATTTTAACTTCACCTATTATTGAACAAATCTTTGAATTATTTATATATATGTTTTCGATGTAACGCAAACCGCAATGTAAAATATTATACGAATATTAGGATGATTAATTCTTTCGACTTCTAAAATATAAACTACTATCAGTTCTAATTTCAATAAATTCTCTATCATTTCTATCATTTCTATTCTTGTTTTTGTTTGGTTTTTTTCATTTAATAATCACATAAAAAGACAAGTGGAGATCATTTCAAAAATCATTTTTAGCAAATGACTTCTTTAGATTCATAGTAAAATCTTTTGCATTCTACTTATCTCAATTCAGATAAGCTTATAATAAAAAATAATGAAATTCACGTAATGACGATTAAAAGTAGTCTTAAAACTTAACTAATGGGAACATATTTTTAAAGTAAATACTATATGAATTTAGAAATAATAGAAATATTTGCATTTTGAAAATAAAAAATGATGAATGAGATGATTGCAGCGAAGATAAAGGAAATTATTTAATTAAAAAAAATAATATATTATCAGTAATTTTCAAAACACATATGCATTTAAAATTTAATAAAAAAAAAATAAAATGATAATTTACATTTATTTTTAAATATTTAATATGTTTGTGAACTTACTTTTTCATAAGGTAAAAAAAAAGTGTAAACAGATCCGGGCTGATGAGAGTTAGCAGTTGAAAATAATGGAGTTACAAGCTAAATTAAAAAAGCGATTTATTTTAAATTATTTAGAATCTTGAATTGATCAGTATATGAGACGTATGGATACTAACCAGAACATCTAATAATAGCGAATTAATTATATTGAGCAAATCTTCTTGTCGTTTCAATAGCCAATTAGTGGTATGATTACCGGAATTAAAAATTAAATTATTTTTGACATTGACTAAAGATTGCAAATTCGACCAATCACTTATTAGAATTGAGATTTCATTGAAATCATTTTGATTATTTAAAGATCCATCACGAACTAAAATATTTACATATCGAACAAAATCTCTCAAAAATTGATAAAAAAAATAAAGGCCATTTATATTTGACAAATGAGCTAATGTTTTTAACATTTGTTTCAAAGCAGGTCTGAATCGAGGTGAATTAGTTGTACATCCGATTATAAGATCGTGATCACTATTTGGGATTAAAAATTTAGATTTTTTAACTGCATGATTGCTATTATTTGAACGATGATGATTAGAATAAGAATTGAATGAATGTGATTGATCATGAGATATTAGTAATGAATCAATAGTAGGTCCAAATAAAGAATAAAAAGGTGAATAGTAATAATTAGTCAAGCGTATCGAAGCTGTTCTTAATTGTTCACTTGATCGAGAACGAAGGCACTCAAAAATTTGTTGATCTGCATTACTTAGCCGACGATTGTAAGCTCGATTCGAATTTTTAGATTTTGAATGAAACAAATCAGTCATTTCATCACTTTTATCGCCAAAAATATTTACTACTTGAGACTTTGTTGTTAACTCTAGACCGCAATCTACTTTACTAGCCAAAACTCTAGTATAGAATTCAGCTTGTTCTGCTAATGCCCAATTACTTAATGATGATCCGGAAAGTAAAACTGCTCGTTGAAAAAGTCCTTTCAAAAAAAATAAAATTTTAAAATTAGAGAACAATGGAAAAAATTCGAATGAGAAGTTCTGGTTATAAACAAAGCAAAGTGGGATTTTGAAACTTCTTTTATTTATTCAAGAAATAAACTTTATATATTAGCTTTTACTAGAGTTTTTATTAATTTATATTTATTGAGAGATTTCGGAGATAATTAAAATGTGTATATATAATTATTTAATGAGATAAGCATAGCCTTTTCAACCGAAATTCGCATATTTTCCAAATATATATTTCATAAATCCGCATCAATTTTGGTATGGACTTTAGCGGCTAAAATAGTTTATTTGATTCGACAAATCTTCTAACTGAAATAAATAAATAAATTTTTCGACTACCCAATAAATGCAAAAATAGAACAAAAAATTAATTGAATCAAAATATAAGTAATAGAGTAAAATTAATCAATTTTTCAAGTGAATCTTTTAGAAAAATTTGCTGATAATTTTAGATCTTTTAATGACAATATCTCAAAAATAATTAGTTTTATCAATTTGAATAATGATTATTTTTCTCTATAAAATATTTTTTCGATTGATGGCTATTTTTTTGAATTAGTAACTAATTTATCAAATGGATTCAGATTTTTTTTCTTACTCTACTTTAAAAATTCTATTTATAGACAAAAATAAAATTTATAAAAAAAATCGATTTTTTGTTTCATCTAGATTTAATTTTAAATAAAAAATTTATCACCTTTACTTAATTGAGATTTCATTAAAAATTGAACAAGAGCTGCACCATGCTGATGTCCAATTAATTGTACATTAGATGTGTTGCCGCCGAATCGCGAAATATTATCTTGAATCCAATGTAAAGAAGCGACTACGTCCAATAATCCGTAATTTGTTCGGACAGAACCTTCGATTAGACTTGGCATAAAACCAAACACACCAAGCCTAAAATATAAATTTAAATTCAAGATTATTTTAAATTAGACTAAATATACAAAGCTTACCTGTAATTGAGTGTTACTACAATAACTTTGCCTATGCCTGCTAGAATACTTCCATCATATGCGTTTCCGGTTCCCCATTCAAATGATTCGCCATGTACAAACACAAGAACCGGATATAATTCATGTTTTAAATTTTCTGAAAGGGTTAAAAATTTTCCGTAAATTTAATTATTTTGATATAATAATCAAAATTTTAATGATATGAATTATTCAAAAACTTTTTTTTTACCTATCACAGAGAAAATTTAGTTATTTAAATAAATTATTTGGTCAAGGAAAAATTTTAATTTTTAATTTTTGAGTACAAATTCAGAAAGATTGCTAATTAGAGTATCAAATAAGATAATGCACACACTTATACCTGATTTAAATCGTAAGTCAAATAAAAATAGGAAATAAATTTTTCACGCTTCAAAACATATTATCATAAGTTTAAATTTAAAATCGTTTCATAAATTTTTGTTTGTCTTTCGATTTTAATGAAAAAACTTTTATTTGAATAATATTTTGATTCTGTATTCATTTATTGTACAAAGATTTTTTGTCATTGTTTTTCAAACAGTAAAATCTGTTTAGTTACAAACGTAAAAAAGAAATCAAAAAAAAAGATCATTAGTGATTTCGCTCTTAAAGAAATTACAAGTTTAATTTAGTATATCTTTTAAGGTCTAGGGAGAGTTCTAAATAGATTAGGCTACTCTTAAACACAACAAAATTTTTTTGACAAAATATTTCAGAATATAGTTATATAAGATTTGAACTAACATGCATCACTATTTCTGATTAATCAATGCATTGACTAAAAAATATAGAAAAAAACAAAAAATTGAAAATTGTGTTAAAATCAGTTCTCATTAATTGTGATTATACCTTTTTTATTTATTATCATTCTTTTTTTTTTCACTTTCTATTTCAAAAACATTTGAAAAAAATCTTAGAATATATTTGAATTTTCAAGTTTAATCATTATTTTTATTTACTCAAAATGGAAAATTTAAAATTTTAGAATTTTCAATGTATCCACGAAAAAAAGTTTATCGATAATTTATGTAACAACCTGTCTAATTTTTTATCTTTGTATATCAGATAAATTTATCGAGATATTTTAGTGCTAGTTGTAAAATATTCTCTATAATCAAATATAAAAATTATATAAAATAATAAGAATTTCGATAAAATAAATAAAATATATTTTTTGATTTTATGGGGTAAGAATATATAGATGTCTCGTTGACTT
Source organism: Acarapis woodi (assembly GCA_023170135.1). Taxonomy (NCBI): domain Eukaryota; kingdom Metazoa; phylum Arthropoda; class Arachnida; order Trombidiformes; family Tarsonemidae; genus Acarapis; species Acarapis woodi. The sequence goes on along the minus strand of BLXL01011325.1, from coordinate 791 downwards.
CACATAGCGTGTCAAAAATTTTATTGGAGAAGTATTAGTAAAAGACAAATAAAGTAGTAAATTAAATAGTCTTAAATTCAGAAGAATGAAAATAAATTATATTCATGATGAATTTTTACTATATATCTAAACAAAATAAATAAGATAGATTTTACATTTAAAAAGTTTTTTTGAAGCATACAGCAAAAAAAAAATGCAGTGTCACAGAATAAGGTATTAATTTTTTTCATTAGCAATTTATGATATCATATTTAAAATTTGAAAGAGCAAACACTAATCTTTAAATTTTTTTACTAAAAATTTATTAGAATTCATTCAAACTATTTTGACAATTTTTTTTATAAGACTAGAAACTTTCTTACGTAATCAAATTAGTCTTAAAAATATAACTTAAAAAATACATTCAAGTAATAAGATAATTAAGAAATCACAATTATTTTTAAAATTGAAAAGATTTATAATTGAGATTTAGCCTTGTTTTTTTTCTAATTTAATTAATCATCTTATTTGTTAGACAAAAATTTCCTATTATTATAATCGAAATAAACATTATAAATTTTAAAGATTTAAAAAAAAGAAAAAAAATAAATATATGACACAGTAATATAAGATAAACACTAATTTGTCGATAAAAGTAACAAAAATCTAAAGCATATTTTAATCTTTTTTCCAGAATTATTATGATTTCCGGTCTTGTGATAAATTCAAAATTGCAATTTTTTAGCTAGTCAATTATTTTAAGAGTCTTAAGTTTTAAAAAAAAATTAAGAATTTTGAGCTTAATCTACTTT
>BLXL01011323.1:0-10375 GCA_023170135.1 Acarapis woodi | reverse complement strand
TTTACAGGCTTGTTTCCATCATCTTCTCGCATTTCGTATTTTTTTTCTTTGACTATTTCTATCGGTTCTTTTAAATCCATGTCTTTTTATTATTTTCTTGAAAGACACTATGTATTGAAAACTATAAATTTCTCTCACCTTGCTCAAACAATTCTTAAGTGAAAATTTTAATTTAATTCTTACGCACCAAAAAAACAATATTTATGTGAAAATAACGATTGTGCTAAAATAGCATTTTAATTTATTACCTATATGAACGTTAGCATTATAAATAATAGCAAACATGTAAATAATGGATTAAAAATTATATAAGAATTCAATTAGCAATTCCACAAATTATAATGTTAATGATTCATTTTTTATTTACTGAATACGTATTCTCATCAGTGAGCGCATATACTTGTCTATTCAATAAAAATTATTTAAAATATTTTTAGAAAAATTCGAATAAGTCAGTAAAAATATTTTTAGGCATTTAATATTTCTAGAATTTCTAGACAAAATCTAAAAATATTATTCTAATAAAATGGTTGAATACTAGCAAAATGTTTGTACAGTATTTTTAAATAATTTTTTTTCTATTTCTCCATCCCAATGAGAGTATATTTATAATTCATTTATTTTAAATTAAAAGTAATCGATTCCAAGGAGAATGCATGAGTGAAATATGGTAAAATTTATCAATTAAAATATTTTGAACAAACTTATCTAAAAACAAATAATTTTTGAAATAAGCATTCAGGCTCAAGTCAATTTAAGTTTTAAATAAAAAATTTAGAGATTTGAAATCATTTTGAGCTATATCAAAACACTATAACAGTGACGATTATTAATGATTAGATAATAAAAAATAGATTATTTTTAGAACCAAGCAATCGTAAATTTAGATTGAAGTGCCAGGTTGAGAAATGAACAATTGAGAATTCCATAGAATTTTAATAATAATAAAAATTTTGAGCACTATTGCTCCGATCAATTAAACATATTGAATGGCATAATTTTAAATTATTTTAAAATTAACAGCGATTTAGCATAAAAGGAACAATAAAAAAAAATTATTGCAAAGTAACGAAAAGAACTCGAATTCAAAAGTTAATAACGAAAAAATTAAATGAGATTATCTTCATCGAGCCCGAATTCTTCATTATTTAATTCATCAATAATAATTTTTTCTTCTTCAATATTGACATCGTGCTCATCATCCTGAGAACAATCTTGTTCATCGATTTCAGGTAAAGCATATCTTAAAATTGCAGCGATTCCACTCATATCGTCTAATTGTTGACCTGATACATGCATGGAAGAAAACAAATGAACTTCACCACCATTTGCTTTTACATCATCGACTAATTTAATATACATTTTACGATCTGAAATCCGAGCTGAACGAAATAATTTATCACTTATTAATAATTTATCGATTGCTTGATAATCATAATGTGCTTTGGAGACATGTTTCCAACCATAGTACGCTCGATCTTGATCAAGTTCCAAAGTTTCAAAAAATTTCTCGAGCACTCGAACTTCTGCTATTGCTTTTGTTTCTTCTAACTTATTCAGAACTACAGGATCTGATAAAATTTCGGTTAATGCACTTTTGAATCCACTGTTTGAATGTACTAACAGAAATTTTTGTTTATTATCGATAAGTATTTTTATATTCTCCTTAACCATTCGATCACACATGTACTTGTAAAACTGATCTTTAGTGAATCCGGGTGACGCAAGTATCACACATTTTACAACTTCAAAATCAACATGCCTCAACAGTGATTGTAATATTGCATCCATAAATTTTTCCATACCTTTATAATAAATAAATAATAGTAATAATCATCATTTAGAGATAACAATATGTGCACACCTTTTTCGTGTTGAATTACTGCATTATTACGTTTTTTGGGAATATTTACTTCAATTTTAGATTTAACGATTGTCATTGAATCGGTAATTAGGCACAAATACGCCAAACCAAGCTGCATTACTAAACCAACAAGATCAGCTTTTTTGTTTGGATCACAGGCAGCCTCAAGCCGCTCAGTTGATATAGAGTCCCATTTAAATTTCCATAATGTAAATTTAGAATTTATTTCAATGTCAATTGTATGGTATTGTCCCATTTTGACATAATTATTTTCAACAATATTCTTGCCCTTTACACGTATCTGACTAACCTGTGAATCATATTCAATATTTTCAACGCGTATTGTCAATGTGATGCGAATTTTGTTAGAACCAGTTGTACCAGTCGAACTTTCCGTTGTTACTAGATGTAATTGTTTATAGAACAATGAAATTTGATGAAAATAAAAATTAAATTACATACCTTTACGATATGTTGAACTCTTGACAGAATCACCTCTATTGATCAAATTATATGCTTGCCAGATATCTTCCTCATCTTCGATTTGCAACGTAGCAGTACCTTTTCCATTATTATCAATGTTCTTCGATAGTAATTTCATGTTAATCACAAATAAAATTTAAAAAATCAAACAAAAGAAAAAAAAACAATACTTAAAACTCATGCATAATAAAATATGCTTTTATTAGATAAATTAAAACGTGAATAAAATATGATTAAGAATGTAAACATTAGTATTTGTTTACAATTCTGGCTAGTTAAATGGTGTGAAAATAGCTGGAGAATTCGCATCACTTAATGATTAGACAAAAGTAGTATGACTTTATCGAATTCAATTAGAAATCAAACTACACTTTTTAATTAAGATGAAATTAAAATTTGATTCGACAAATATTTTCGGTCTTTGATTGTAAAAATCGGCTTGAATATATGTGAGAATAGAATTTATTGGCTTATAAAATAAACGGCGTGTTTAGATATTTTTTTCGGAAAAAAGTAAAAAGATAAATCAACTTAATAATTCTTGTTAAAAAACCACTTAAATGAATAATGAATTCTTTGATTGGCAAACTAAGTAAGTTAAATTTGGCCAAATCATTGATTGCAGATAATGCCAGATTATTATCACCTGAATTTATTTCTATCATCAATCTAAATCAAAGAAGAAATCGTGGTTCAACCATTCGTCTTATTCGTGGCCCACCTAGGCCGCCTCAACCATTTAAAGAAATACCTAGGCCACATGATTTTAGATTCAAACCTATCTTACCTTTGGTAAGTACTAATCAAATGATTTCTTTTTATAAAAAAGAAACAGAATTAACATCAATAAAATATTACAAAGGATGGAGAATATACAACCAAGCCATTGAAATGCATTCGTATGGGCGGTCGTGATCCGATTACGGGTCGTGTGGTAGTTAAAACGGTTGGTGGTGGGAATGAAAAACGATACAGATGGGTTGATTTTTCTCGACAAGCGCCTGAAAACGGAACTTTCGAGGAAAAAGTGTACGTTGTTCGATACGATCCGTGGTACACGAACCTGATTGCTCTAGTAGCTAACAAAGGTTACAAAAGATGGATTGTAGCCTCTGAATTTATGAAACCAGGTGACATTATTACAACTCACAATTATATACCTGAATTTCCAATCAAAGGTTTGTTAAATTTTTTATTTTTTATATTCAAATTTTATTTTGATAATTTTTTTGCATGAAAAGGTAAAAATGGTGATACTTATAAAGTCGGCGCATTGATGCCCGGTACGATCATTCATCACATTGAAAAATATCCAAATCAAGGTGCACAATCTGTTTAGCAGCAGGTACACATGCTGAAATAATAAGACGAATAGGCAGNNGCGTAAGAATTAAATTAAAATTTTCACTTAAGAATTGTTTGAGCAAGGTGAGAGAAATTTATAGTTTTCAATACATAGTGTCTTTCAAGAAAATAATAAAAAGACATGGATTTAAAAGAACCGATAGAAATAGTCAAAGAAAAAAAATACGAAATGCGAGAAGATGATGGAAACAAGCCTGTAAAAGATTTGTCTGCAAATAATGAAAACGAATTCTCTGATAAATCTCATGAATTAACAAATGAAATGTCTTTTAAATTTGTTGATCAGAATCCAGAGATAAGTGAAGAAGAAACAAAAACAAGATTAGAAAAATCTACAAATTTAAAAACTGAGGGAAATACATGTTTCAAGAATGAAGAATACGAGAAAGCAATAGAATTTTACAACAAATCTTTGAATGAGTTGATGGGATGTTCATCAGTGGATAATATGCGATCAATTATTTTAAACAATAAAGCAGTATGCAAATGGAAATTGCTTGAAAAGTCACAGCGATCAGCAAACGATCAATTAGATTTCAAAAACGAAAAATTAAAAACTGAGTTTGATGAAATAATCAATCTGCTTGATCAATCAATTGAACTTGATTCAACTTACTTCAAACCTTATTTGAAACGAGCTGAATTATATCATAAGTTTGGTGGTGAAAAACTAGATAATTCATTAGAGGATTACAAGAAATTATTAAAATTAGTGCCAAATTCAAATAAAAATCTATTGAATGATATTAAGCATGAAATATTTAGACTCGAGAAAGAGATTGAACAACGTAATGAGCAATTGAAGCAAGAAATGTTCTCCAAATTAAAAGATCTTGGTAATTTATGTTTAAAACCATTCGGTTTATCCACAGATAATTTTAAATTACAACAAAACGAGAACGGTGGATATTCAATTAATTTTCAACAGTAAAAATTTATGTTACATAGTAAGTAATTTATACTATAATTTAGATTTATCCAAAAATACAACACCCTTTTTGAGCAATAAATTGAGTTGTTGAGTATCAATTTTCAATGATTTCAAGACATCTATAATATTATTTTCCATTTGATCGTAAGGTTGATCAAATTTCAAAAATCTCGGGCTAACACTTGGTGTATATTGATCGAGAAAACTTTTTCGCTGTTTAAAATAAGAAAAATTGTGCACTTCTTCGGGTTCCAAAACAGGTGTACAACATGAGTCTGTGTTAATGAATATTTTTGTCCATTCATCTCTCGTTTTTAGTTTGAAAATCATTTCCAATTTTTCTCTCAAATCCGCATCAAATTGTCCTATTTCATCTATTTTTATAACTTGATGAATTTCATCGTTTTTCGTTGCTTCATTCAAATTGAACATGAATTCTTCGAAAAATTTAGGTTCCAAAGCACCTAGAGCCATAAATTTTCCATCTTTGCATTCATAGCAATCGTAAAAAGGCTGTCCACCATCTAGTAGATTTGAATGCTTATCATAAAGATTAGGCCAGATTAGATATTGCATTTCACTTTCAGGTTTTCTTGTTTTAAACAGCCAAGAGCCAATATAAGAGGTACTTTCTGTAATGTTCGAATCAATTATTTGTCCTTTACCAGTGGACTCTCTTTCAAATAATGATAATAATATACCAAATGCACACATTAATCCTCCACTAGCAAAATCACCTTATTCATTTTATTAGAATAATTTACTAATTGTGAATTTATTTTCTTTTTTCTTACCTAGAATATTTAATGGAAAAACCGGTTTGTTGCCCGATTTCTTAGAAGTAAATTGAGACAATAAACCAGATAGTGAAATGTAATTTATATCATGGCCACTTTATTTTTTGAAAGAACAACATTAGTTTGTAATAAAATTTTATAAGCTAAATTTACCTTCGATTTGCTAAACAATACTCATCTTCTATTTCATTCATCAATTGCCCGTAGCCTATTCTCAAATTCAATGAAATTAATATTAAAATTTAATATTCTAATGGCATAAACTTACCAGTCAATCTTGCAACAATTAAACGTTTATTCAATTCAAGCAATTCGATTGGATTTAAATTCATCTAATAAAAAACGGTGATTAAATTTCAATGAAAATTCAAAATTTTCTTTTATTTTACCTTCTCTAATACACCTGGCCTAAATGGATCAATGAGTACATCTGCTTGCCTACACATATTTTTTACCAACGTTTGGCCTTCATTTTTTTTTAAATCAACATACATGGTGAATTTTCCATCTTTGAATACATCTACCTCGAACGCACTTTCGACCTAAGTTAATTTTAAATCATTAAATCATGAAATTTGCAATTAACAGCATATTTTAATCATTTTTTACCTTTTCAATACGTATAACAGTTGCGCCGAAGTCTTTGAGTATCTTACCTGTGTAAAAGTAAATTAAATTTCTTAAATTAATTGATTATATTTGATCAATGTAAATTTTATGGCATTTCACTTACCGCAAAATGGGCCTGGAGCCAAACCAGCTAATTCAAGTACTTTTATATTTTTCAAAGAATGCATATTTTTCTATTTAAAATTCATTATCTAGTTAAACTCTATTTTGTTATGCGTATTGTATAGTTTTTTTTTCTTGTTTCTTTAAATCATTATTAGTTTTGCATCAAAACAAATTTTGTTCTATCGTAAAAGAAAAATGGTAGATTGCAGCACGGCGATTACTAGTATACAACTAAATAAAAGATTTTGATTTGCCAATAAAAGTGAGCCATATTAATTTGAAATCTTTATCAAGTGATTAAAAGACCAAAAATTACAAAAACAATTTTTTCACTTTTATTTTACATATAATTTTGTAAACTTCACATTTGACATATGACATCTTTTGTGATTGATTTGTAATTGGTGTTAAATGATATATATGTATCAAATATGTTTCAACCAGTCTATTGAATAGACATTCGTATAATTGTTTGAAGTAATAAAAAACTTTTTTTAGTGTATATTTTTTTTACTAGATTAATAAATGGTTTAATTTCGAAAATTCACAATTTAACTGAACACAAAAATAAAATTTTACGAATATTTCTTAAATTAATAAAATTTATTAGCAATCATCTTTGAACTTTTAGTTAGAATGTTGTTGAGGATTTTGTTTTTAGTTTTGTAATAGAAACAATGAAACATTCCTTGAATTATTGAATAATATGTGTTAAATAAAATTTTAACGTAAAATAGATTTATTTACTATTTCAATGTCAACTTAATTTATATCAGATAAACTGTTTTGTGCTTTAATATGTTTATTTGGAAAGTATTTGTGCGTAAGGGGTTCATTAAGTTTTAAAATAAAGTGAAAAAAAAAAAATTTAAAATAAAATTCCTTGAAATACCAATAATATATTTTCTATTGTGCAGATAATGTCAAAGTAATTAGAGCGAATTTTTTTTTTTTTTTTTCATTTGAATTCATAATAATTATGATTTTTATTGATTGATTCTAATTTTTTGAAGCCTTTTCCTTACAAATCATTCATTACATCTTGTTATATTAGGTGACGTAATAAATTCCAGCGTATTTTTGAAACCATTTTTTATTTACTATCAAATAAGGATAAAATACAATTTCGATCATTTAGTTAATCGCTATCAGTCTGTGCAAACTTCTTTCAATGCTCAACAAATTTAAACATAAATTTTTCCAATAAAATATTCATTAAAATATGTAAAAGATTTCAAATTATTTTCACAAGATTATAAATGAATAGAAATCTGAATTTTAAAAATCTCAACCACACAGAAGATGGTGAATATAATAGCAGATAAATTATCAAATAAATTTTGATATAACATAACATAAAATGAAAGATTTCTTTTTTAAGATATAGTCCGGAAACATTTTATTGACAACCCCTTAATTTTTCTTTAATAATTTCCAAAAATAGGTCAATTATATCTTCTTGATACTTGGTGTCACGTATTTTTATATCTATTTATCTTATATATCCATTTTTATCTAGAGTAAATATTTATTCTAAAAAATTGTTTGCTTTTAATGATTTTGAAATTACACATTTGGTCAATTAAAGTGATCTCACAATTTTAATGGTATTGACTTTGGTTGGCTTTCTAGGATGCTCTTTATCATTTTTTATTTTTAGCATTTTTATTGAACTGTGCGATCTATTATTCTATTACTCTTTCTATTACAGTTTCTGCTAATATAGTTTTTGTGGTAGTATGCTTTTTAAGGTAAAAATAATGACTAAAATAACTCATATCACGTTTTATAAGTTTCTTTTTCAAATTTCAAGTCAACAATCAACAACAAAACCAAGAAAAACTTTTTTTTTCAACAACTTTTAAAATTTGATTAACAAATGAAAAAAAATCTCTAGTTTTTTAAATTTCCCTGTACTTTAAAACTTTTTTTTGGATTCGTAAGAACTTGCTAGACCCTCCTAATGAAACGTTAGATATAGATAGCACAAAAAACATAAGTGTTAATTTTTTGTATATATTTGTACATTTATAATTCAATTTTTCAATTCAAGAATTATGGGGAGCATTATAGCAAAGTCGAGTAGGCCAAAAATTTTTTATTTTTTATCCCATAATTGAAAAGTGTAAACATAAATTAGATGGTGGATCGAACACAAAATTTTTTCTAGAAATTTTCCTATATTCTCTAAACAAATTATAATTATACCGATCTGAATATAAATTTTTATTGCTTGTTTTATTATAATCTAAAAAAAAATGAAATTTAACAGATTTTAAATTTGAGTTTTCGCCTTTGAACTCAGAGGATACGAAGTTTAGTAATCGATTTGTAGATGATTTAAAATAAATAAAAATATTTATTATTTCTAACAACGAATAATCAATAGGAATGCGTATCGAAAAAAAATAAAATTTTTTTTTTATAAATTATATTCCTAATATTTTATAATTGTAATTTATTAATAATCAATATCGAAAATAAATAAGAAATCAATTCTCGATTAATTTTATGCAAACCAAAAATCTAAGTGTGATAAATTATTGCAATCAAAAATGATTTTTTTTTTTTTTGAATAATATAGTTTGGCTTTTAATACTTCGAAATATTTTGTGTGATTGCGCAAGTGTTTGATACAAAAATAATAAATAATTCTAAGCAACAGTCTGTTCCGGTAACAAACGAGTCAAGTAGCACACAGATGTTAGTCGTGAAAAGCGAATATAACATGCAACGATGAATTGCATTTTTCGAAAAATTCATTATCCCCAAAACGTTTCCATTATTTTTCACAATTATTTACAAACTTAGAATTTTTCATTATTACTTGTGACAAAGCGTCTGCGTGCGATAAGTTCGTATCTTATTGCACATTGAAATGCGCACCGATGGATACAAATTTAGAATATGAATCGTATATTTTGTATATTGGATGCTGATCTGAAAAGGAAAACATATGCTCGGATGATACAGAAACTGCGAGTGTTGCGGACTGAACGAATTTTAATTATTTAAAACAATAACATGTGTCTTTCTCAGGTCACCCTCTACAATTTTGTTTATTTTGTTAATTTAATTAATCGTATTCTGTACATAGATTATTTTATTTAGTTAAATCAATTAGTCTGATTCTGAATATATCAATTCAGGTAATTAATTTTTACTATTTTACTGTTTGATGATTTTTTTTTGCCAATAATTTTTATAATTTTAAATTTATCTATATTATATAAATTTTCTATTTTTCGTTGATAGTGTTTTTAGAATGAAATTTTGTGATTTATTTATTAATATAGTTGATTTTATTAAGATGTGCTATAAAAATTACAATTATGCTATATTAGAATTTATGTTTATTCATTTTTTAGATTAATAAGTCAAATTTTTTAATCGAAAACTTCTAGTCTCCTCAATCAGGTCACTTTATTTGTTTCGACTATTAAGTATAAAACTCTAATTTTTAAAAATTAGATATGATTTAAATCTTTGTAAAAAAGAATATCGAATTGTTTTTTCTCGCCTTAATACTGGAAAAATTTAGTCGATTTCGTTGAATTTTTCATAATTTTTAAATAAAAAACTTTCTTTTTTATTGGTTTATTTTTAAAATGAGAACATGTTTTTGAAAATTTCAATATAAACTGTGAAAATTTATTCATCACATTTTTTTCAGTCGCATAATCAAGATATTAGAAAGAAAAAATATTTCTTCGCAATCATAAATTTAAAATGCTAATCGCATAATTTTTTTTTTTACTCTTTGATAACATAAATTGAACTAAAACTCAACAACTGTTTTTTAAAGAAACCTTTTTATTTAAGAAAAACTTCAAATTCATAAGGTTTTTGAATAAATGAAGTTTATTATCTTTTTTTACATTAAAAAACACGAAAAATTCGATTTAGAACATTTTACTAAATATACATTCTTTTATAATAAGAAATTTTTTTTTAAACAATTTTTTTCTTAAAAATATCAAAGACTCGTAAATATTTCTAGATTACCAATTAATTTCAATCCTTTTGTAAGACATTAATTCCTAATTAACTTTATGAATCTAGAACATTCGAGTACTCTCATAAAAAAATTATGAAATTTCTAAATTCTGATCTTACAAATCTCCTGATAGAAGACTCTCTGTTCATCCTCTAGATTTTTTAGATTTAAATATTTTTCAAAAATTACGTCAGTTTTCGTCG
>BLXL01011321.1:0-26366 GCA_023170135.1 Acarapis woodi | reverse complement strand
TTATTGGTATTTAAAAAAAAGAAAACATATGAATGGTAATTTGATTGTCGGTGTTAAATCTGACAATGTTCAGAGCAATTATTTAAAAATTAGAAAAATTTTTCGTTCTAAACATAGAATAAAAAAAAGTAATTCAAGAAGAAAAAAGTATTGAAAAATTTATCGAAAAATTTTAGAAAAAAAGCAATTTAAAAAAAAATCTAAAAAATTAAGTAGCTTAAAAAATTTTATTATTAGACAATAATTCTATGAAATCATGTGAATCAAAAAATAAAGAATTTTAAATTAAATGATTAACTTCTATAAATTTTATTCGTTGTATATTGAAATTTTTATTCGAAAAAATTGCTCATAAATCACAATTTATGTTCAATAAACTACTAATCATCGACTATTCAATGATCAAGGATATTTTTTCATTATTAATTTGATTTATAAATTCAACTTAATTTAGCTTTTCTCACCGAATCACGAACAATTTCAACTGATTTATTTAAACAGTGTTGTAATCACTTTTATAATTTTATATTTTTAAAAATTAATTGATTAAACAAGTCAAATTTTTAATTAGTCTATATAAAATATTCTTCAATAAATTTGTAATACCTATAAATCAAGAAAACTACTTAATATTTTTCAGTACTATTACTAGTTTTTAGCATTGAAGTAAAATTTGCGGTCAATTGACCGAATAAATTTTTTTCTAGATTTATCGAAAATTATTAATTCAAAAAAAAAAAAAATAATTAAAATTTACAAAAGTAATTATTATATAATGATGAAATAGAAAAAAATTTCACAAGTCATATGCGAGAATCACCAGAATCATAAAAAGAGGTGAATTGACTTTTCATTTTAATCAAACACTATTATCATTTAAGAGTAAATAAATCATTAAAAATGATAATTGATGATTCAAATTCAATTAAAAATGAATATGAACAAAAGAAAAATGAATCCAAAAAAAAATCGATTTTGTGTTTAAAATGCATAATACAATGTAACTATTAATTCAGACACCCATTCATGAATAAATTGTTTCATTTAAAAAAAAAACTTTAAAGAATATATTAACACATTGCTCAATCGGAATTTAACTTGCATGTTTGATTTGAATTTTTTTTTAATTCAAAAAAGCAAATATTTATAATTTTTTTTTTGTAAAATTTAGATATGTATTACTGCCTCATTTAAAAAAAAAAATAAATAAATATAAAAGATATGAATTCAAAATAAATTTTTTTTTTCTAGAACTCTGAATTAATTTAGCTTATTTTATAAAAGATTAATTAAAATTTATCCATTCTAATTTTGAAAAACTTTTATATTTTGTTTCAGGGACTTGAGAAAGTGTAATAGGAATGGGAAAATTCTTATTTTTTTTTACTTATTTCAATCATTCATAATTAAAATAATTGGTCAAGAATCATAATACACTTTAGACATCTGGACCGAGAAATTATAAATTGTTTTTTAATTGATAATATATAGGAATTTTTTTAAGTCATCGAAATTATGTTTTTTGATCTTTTGTTATAAATTTTGATACACATTTCATTTAACATAAAATGAAGAGAGCCAATTATTTATTTTTTTCATATAACATTTAAATAGTTGTCGTTGTGTGATTAATACTATAATATTGATGGTATTATTAAATTTTTGTATCATGAAATTTTATAAATTTAAAAATATCTTTCCATTTTTATGAATAAGGTAACGGGAAATAAATTTTCAATCTTTTTAATACTCTATAGGTGGGGAATCGATTTAATGCATCACAATATTATTATTATTTCTATTATTTATAATAAAAATTAAATAAATAAAAAAAATAAATAAAAATAAAATATTGACTACTCATCAAGATCTTTATATCATAGATTTATTTACAATTGAAAAATTATAATATTGTTCAAATAAAAAAATAGGCAACTTGTTCTAAAAGTGAATGATAGTTATGCTTTTGATATTATATTGAGTTTCATATGATTATTCAAATTTTATATTCCTAGTTTCGATTTCGGTTCATTATTAAATTTTGAACTCTAAATTAATTTATATTAGTTTTAGAATTTTTTTTTTGTAAATTCTTATTTAGCATTTATAGCTTCAATTCTAAAAATTCGAAATTTTAAAACTAATCATAATAAATAATCTTACTAAAAGAATGAATTTTGTGGTTTTGAAAAAAGTGGCTTAAAAATGTCAAAAAATTAAACTTCTATTTAGCATGAAAACACATGTTCAAAATCTAATTTATATGCATGTTTATTTTACAAATAAACTAATAATTTTTTTCGAGTCGCAGTTTTGATTCGAAGTCTGATGTTACAATTCATTTTGTGGGTTACAAACTTAAAATTTTATTAAGAAAGAAATAATTAAATTCATGCTGTTTTTAAATCTTGGATTTTAATTTGATAAAATTTATTGTTCCTTTATAAATTTTCACAAGACTTTATTACAGTGTGCTAATTTTTTTTTTTTCTTCGAATTCGAAATCATAATTTTCAGTGCAGAATCGTTTTCAAGCTAAAAATTTTCATTTAGTTTGCGGTGTGCCACAAATTGAAAATTCGCACCCATATAATAAACACATATGGTTTTAAATGATATATTCGTTCAGGTCTGATTCCATATTTTTGATTTTATTCTTGTTCATTCTTATTATTATTGCAAAAATTAAACAACTTTAAGATTCACTAATGTTTTTAAAAATAAAACTTGCTAAAGCACATCTGTTTTATGAGTCTTGAAAGATTAGATAAGAATTTCTCTCGAAAAATTAATACTGATAAAATTTACTTGAATAAAAATCAGTAAGAAAATAAAAAGTGATAAAGTCTTTTATCACATCTTATAGATAATTTGCCATACTTGATTACAGATGATTAATTACATGAATAATTTGCAATAACAATTTGATTCAAAGAACGCAAATTTTCAATGATGATATGCATCACAAAAAATGTTGGTATTAAATTTAGGCCAAATGACATTTTATTTCAAATAAATAAGTGAATGGATACTTGAAATACGGAAATGGAAGAAACCGATTTTGATTTCATAATCTGACAACTAATCAAAATATTGAATTAAAAAAAAAATATCTTTAATGAAAAACCGCTAAATAAAGTTTGAAAAATTTTTGCAACAAAACAATAATCCATTTTGTAAAAATTAAACATAAAAAGTTTTGAATGTAAAATCAGATTTGCGAGCGACAAAAATATATTTTTATTTTTTGAAAATTTTATAACAACTTGACGATTAATTTTCCAAAAGATGACTCACCAATGAGAATTTTTTATTTTTTATTCATTTGAAACGAATGAAAAAAAAAATAATTTCAGATAATAAAGAAAAAATTACCTACATTTTTTTGTGATGATTTCCATAATTTTTAAAATTTTAAATCGAAAAAACACTTTCAATTTTAAAATAATTGAATATTCCAAACTTTTGAGACCGAAATTAACACAAATTAAATGAAATAAAAAAATCAAATTTTATTCAACTCTTAATTAAATTTTTTTATCACAAGCTAATTTGGAAAATTCTATAATTCTAAAAAATTTAAATTTCGAATATAAATAAAATTTTCGCAAAAGACTAGCCATTATAAATATCTGCACACACATTAGAAAATCAAATTATTAAAGGTTCTTCTGAGTAGCCGAGTATTATCGGAAAACATAGTAAATGCAGAAAAATTTTTTATTCTATGAGAATGTCAATATGACAACACTTGGTCAACACTTGAGGTATCTTGTGTAGTACGATTTCGTTTCTGATGATCAAACTTTTTTTGAGCATGATTTTTTTTTCATTCGACTGCAAAATAATATTTTTATTCATTTACTTTTTATTATTTTCATAACAGAACTAAAAATATGCGTGCAAAAATTCAATGTTAAATACTTTTACAAAATAATAAATTAATGAAATAAATTTTATTGGGCTAAGATTAATTTTTATTTATCTTTTTCATTGAAATAGGTTATTAGAAAACACGACTTCAGAAAACCATTAGAATGAGAAAAATTTTATTCGAAATAATTTTATTGAACCAATAAATATTTTGAGATTATTTTGAAAAACAATCATTTTTTGGAATAATCAGCGAAAAATTCAAAAAATTTTATTGACTCTATGATTTCTCATTTTTTTAATCGAAATGTATTCAAAAAATATATATTCAATCCAATTCAAGGTTAATTCACACTAATTTATTTTCTAATTTACTTTTTGATTTATCAATATAAAAAAGAAATTTTAAAAGCAAATTCGAATTTGGAAGAGTTATTTTTTTTATCAATCAAAAAATCCGTGATATCTAGCTTGCTTAAACTTTTTGAAAAATAAATAATACTAAAATGAATAAAAAAAACAGATCAGTGTGAATTTGTAGTTTGAAAAAATATGAGTTGAAATGGTCAAATATATATAAAAATAAGTAAAAAGCTCTATATTTTTATAATTAGATTAATTATAGAGTAATGGTGAGATAAAATTGCAACCAAAAAAATGATCCTCACAAATCAATTAAAATTACCAGAAATACACATGTAATTTAATAATAAAAAATTATTTATTCATTTTTCTTTTTTTCATTTCGACAAAATTCTTATTTTTTTATTTTTTTTTGTAAATATCAAACTGAATGTACCTTGGCGAAAAAATCAATTTGACATTTTGAGTAGATTTTCTAGTTTTAGGCAATCATTTAAGCTGATTTATCAAACAATTAATTCAAACAAGCTTAAACGACACATAAATTTATATCATTTTTTGTAGCCATTCAATATTTTCTTTTTATACTAATAAGTACTTCCGAATTTTCGGTTTATGATTCGCAAAAAATTCTTGATATAAGTTACATCTCAAAGCTAGAAAATATAAGCTAAACTAAGAGTTTTCTCGAGCACATTACAATTGATTACTTATAAATACGATTGGATTTAGAAATTAATTTCAATAAGAACAATTGACGATTATTATAAAAAAATATAATTTTTCACCAAATTTCGATGCATTATTTTAAATTTATAGAGCTGGTAGAACAAACACTAAAAGACAAAATGCTATCATTCAAATATAAAAACCTTTGAATTTTTAAAAAAAATTTTCGCAAAGTATTTCATTTTTCAAGTGAAAAAAAATTCCGCTGAAAGGATGTATTTATAAAATACGCATTTCGATTCTATCTTTCTGAATATAATAAGTTTTACGATACAAAAAGGCGCATTTCCGTCGCATGGCGCACGTGTATAAAAAATTCAAATACAGCGTTATATGATGTGAGGACATAAAAAACTAATTATTTTAAAATTAATTCAAATTTAGAAAAAAAAGTTATTGCATGTAACTTCAGAAATGATCAAACAATTAAGATATTTGACTTAGAAACAGTTAATTTGATAATTTTCGATAATTAATGTTTGAAAGTTACAACTTCAAATCAACAAACTCATTTATGAGTTATTTAACTCATGAAATTATGAGAAATTTTTGTATTGATGTCTGAATGATTAGCTTTTTCAATTTGTATTTTTCAAGCTGTGTATTATTTGTGAAAAGAAAAAAAAAAGATTTAAGTAATCATATTTTCGGATAATTGTAGCAATAAAATTTAAAAAGTTTAAATAAGCCTAATAAACAAGCTTAAGTTATTACATAATTAGCAAATTTTATTTACCAAATGTTATTCAGTATCGAATTGGAAATCTTTTTTTTCAGAATTCAATAAAGAATATATTATTATTAAAATATTTAATGCTATTAATTAAATTAATTTTCTAGAGTGATTAACTCAAATGAGTTGTATTAGATTAAATGTGAGGTTCAAAAAAATTCTTGGTATAATTTTCTCTAACCATTCAAACTAAATTTAACTATCGAAATGTATCAAAAAATAAAAAAAAAAAACTAAAAAATAAATAGAATTTGAATTATTTAAACTATTATATAAATTTTGACTTTTCTACCATTTATTTATAATTACTATAGTTGAGAACAAAAATTTTATAGAATATTTTGAGACAATGCATTTTAAATAAATTGAAAATTTTTTCAATTTTTGCCTGATGATATTGATTTTAATTAGATTACAAAGTTTCTTACAATTTGAGGTATACATAATAATAATAATCGAAAATATAGGTAAAACATTAAATATCTTTTCAATGTCCAAAAGACAAAATTTAGCATTCGAAAACTAAATTAACTGAAATTTTCAGAAAAAAATTTTTCTCGATCTATAAATATATGAAATATATATATGAAAACGGATACCAGCAGAAAAGTTGTTAAATAATTTTCTATATTAGTTATTTGAGGTATCTTATTTTTTAGTTTATAAAATAAATCCATTGTTCTAAAATAATATTTTTCTTATTAATGAGAGTTTTTTAGATATTGCAATTATAATTTATCGCAAAATCTACTTTTGAATTTACTTGTCAAGCTTATATTCAAATTTTTTTTCTCTGTTTGATCGGATTCAGTGTTTTTTTTTTAAATTTTTGTTTTATTCTTAGCTATAAAATACATATATAAATGTTTTTTGTTATCTTCAAATTGTAAAACAATTTTTTTTGAATTATTTTCTTTTCATAGACATTTTTAAATTATCGTAATTAGGTAAAATAAATCTTGTTGAGAAAAATTCTGAAAAAATCGATTTTTAGCGATAATTTATTGATTGTCTTGATTTAACGTCGAAAATTAGTTTTACTGTAGCAGTATGCTTGTTATCTACTGTTGATTAACTTTATCAAAGTTTTATTAAGTTTTAAATGATATTGGACAAGAAAATTATTGCATATCGCTTAATTTAATTATTTGACTCGATTAGAGCTAAATAAAATTCAAAATTCATTCAAAGAATAAAACCTCTTTAAAAATTCAAATTTCTGAAAATTTTTCGATGAATTGTCATTAAAATTTTATTACCTTCAACATAAAATTTCATCGCTAGAGACTAAAATTTTTGAATATAAAATATCATGAAAAACTTGTTACGCATTTTTTTATTTGATTATATTTTCATTTGCTAAAATTCGTAAGGGACAATATGATTCACTATCAAATAAAATTTTTCAATGAAGGTAATTAAAGCTTTTCTCTTCTCTTTTTTTTAACTTAAAATTCTAAAAAGTTTCATTTTTGAATATCAGCAAATAGTTATCATTAGATTATGATTTTTATTCAATCATTAAGTCATTTTTTATAAATGTATTTGAAAAAAAAATTGCCAAATTCGATTATTTATTTACTTTATATATAATTGTGATTTTATTCTAGAACAAATAAATTTATGATTTGAGTTTATTACTCGTACTGTTATTTCGAATTTATATTTCCAGCGAGCTATTCAATCATAAAATTCAAAACTATTTACTTAATAATCGATATATGAGACAACACGGAAAATTAAGTTCAAACATGAATTTATATCAATGAGAAACATATCAGTACTAAATAATTGATAATATAATATACTATATGTTATAATGTTTGTCTATTACAAATGAAAAATTTTAAAAACTTTACAGAATCTTCAGAAGAAGATCAGACAAAATTTCAAATTTTATGGTCGAATATGAAATGACCCTCTTTTTTTAATAAAACTATATTAAATATGATTTTAAAAGCTGTTGTCATTTTTTAAGAATTACACATATGAAATAAATTCATATTTATTTTTTTGAATAAAAAAAAGTAAAATTCTTATATCAATTTATCAATTCTATGAGCACCAATCAAAGGATTGGATCAACTTTGGAAAATTATTTGTAAAACTCAAAAAGCACTAAAAATATAAATTTTTATAATACTCATTTATTTTCATTTATTATAATTTTTTTCTGACTTTAGTTTTTGAATCAAAAGTAATTTTACAAAAATTTTTTTCTTAATTTTCTAATCCTTATTTAGATACTTGTTTTGTGTGGATCTCAAAATTTTTAAAATTTAAATTCTTTATTTGAGAATTGTGATATTTTCAATTTTTTTTATAAATTACAGTTTGCAAAACGAGAAATAGACTTATAAGTTTATCAAGTATCTTTTATAAAATTTTTATTGGTTTTGTTGATTAAGAAACAGAAATCTTGATAGATATTACTGAATAAATAATGATGTAGTTTTTCTGTGATTTTCAGTGATAAAAATCTTGATTTAAGTTTTGATATTTGAATGATGTATATATAAAGCTAAACAGAATCAATTTTTAATTTGATATTTTAAAATTTAATCTAAAATTTAATAATTTTGTTGAAATTAGCAATAGAAAATTTTTATCAATTATTGATGAATAGTAAATTATTACATATTACAATTTAAATATGGTTATATGTATTTTGTTTTATTTTCAAAATTTTTTTTTTAGAATTAAGAAAAAAACCATTTTTGCATACAACATGGCAAATTTCGGTAAATGTATTTCATAAAAATTTTGCTGAAAAAATAATTAGGCATGATCTCTTTTTTTTCCTTCAGGCAGTTAAAAAATCTCAATGAAAAAAAAAAATTTTTCACTTTCGGGGCTTAACCTTTTTTCCAAAATGACAAAATTAATAAACAAATGCTTCTCTTCACAATTTTTTATTTATAGGTCTCAATAAAAATTTTAGAAATAGTTGAAAATTTTTGACAGAAATTTCTTTCTCAAAATTTTTTGAAGAAAGTTTGATCTAGCGTGAATTTAGTTGCTAACAGAAAAAGAAAATTAGAAGAAGACTTTCGAATTCATTAAAAATAATTTTTACCACAATTCTAATTGTGCTTTAATGGCATCCTAATACGATCCTAGATAAATTAAAAGCCATTTTGATTATATGAATTTTTAATTAGTTTGCAACGTCTTATTTTTTTTCTTAAATAAGCTTCATTTAATTCTGATTATGAAATATTAATTTCATTTATATTCATTTTAATTAAGTATTTTGCCAAATTTAGGATAAGTAAATCAATGAAAATAGAATGGAATTTTTTTTTTTGCTCAGAATACTTGACTAGTCAGTTAGAATTAATTTTTATCCTCAAATTCTTGAAAAAGATAGTCAATAAAATCTTTATTTAAAAATTTTTAGTCAATAATGAATCTGCTTCTATAATAAAGTACATCAAACTAACAAGAGATTTGAAAAGACAATGTGAAAGACAAATTTTCAAAATTTTTTCATAGAATAAAAAATAAGGCGATTAAGAACAACTAGATTTAATTAAATTGGTAGGTAATTTTTTGAATGATTGATTAAAAATTTTATTCGATTAAATTGATCTAAAAAAAATATTGGGTGACATATGTTAAAAAATTTTGCTTGAATCATATAAAATGCGTTTAACTAAATGAAAGGTAATTTCTCAGAAAATCAGATTAAGATGTAATAGTGTTAGAGTTGAAAATAAAATTTAGTTTTTTGAAAATACGAATAACTGTAAACTTGTAAAGATCTTTTGTAATTCACGCTTTGTAAATGTAATCTTAATATAATTTTTGGCTTTCATATATGATATGAATCGACCTAAAGCTTTCAATTTAAAATCTTTAAGATAAATTAATTCATCAATATCTTTTTGACGATATTTAGCAATAATTTGACCTAATAATCGGTTTGAATTTTTTTATGTTCAAAATTTCAAGATGAAAATTTGAATTTTGAAACATAAATTGATCAAAAGCTAAACATAATAGTTCTCTGATTAAGGGATTTTTTCGATTTTTCATAAAATGATCTAAATAAAAAATTATTAGGTTTATAAGTGATATAAAACATGAAAAAATGAATTGATTCTTTAGATTTCCATTTACGATAGATCCTATTTCACAAGATAATCGCTTTGAATTATTGAAAACAAGCTGATCAATTTCTTATAGTTTTAATAATAGTTTTAATTCATTAAACTAGTGGCCAATAATCATTGAAGTATCTATTTGATCTTAAAATTTTTAAGCGTATGATCGCTAGATAAATAAACGGCTAAAAATTGCTTATATGTTTATAACTTGTTTGCATAATCAGATTTTTTTAATTTATCTTTTTCTAATACGACCCATGATCAAATTTTAGAAAAGTCTAAAGGTCTAATTTAGTTTTGAGACAATTTTTCTATGACCTGTATTTTCATTTAATATAATTGTTTTGATACAATCTGCTATTAAATGCACTTATAATAAATTTTTTTTGCACATTGATTTCTTATGACATAGGAAAAAATAAGAAAATTAAAGATTTTTTCTTAGCCGAAGTCATTATTACTATTTATGGAAAGTTTGCATTTGTGATTGTATTTCAATAGAATGGAAATAAATAAAAAAATAAATTTTCATTTCGTTTTTACAAAAATTTTGTACAAATTTGTCTTATGACGTCTTAAAAATTAATTTCTAGGCCTTTTTCTTCTTCTGATATATTAGACTCAATAAAATTTTTTTATCATTTTGGACTTATATTTCTGAGTTTCTTTCTGAATGCAATAATGATAATAATAAAAGAGAAAAGAAAGAAAAAATATCTGATAGAATTTACAAAGCTTTTTATTTTTGCTAATCAAATTAAATTAAGATACGTTTCACCTTATATGCATAACAAATAAAAAAATTCAAATATATTTTCCTAATTGAATTTATTAAATCAGTATTAGCTCACTATACCAATAAGCTATCCATTCAAAAATAAAAAAATTTTCAAAAAATTTTAGCTTAATGTATCAAATTTTAGAGTGAAAATTTTTTTGCCTCTAAAAAATTTTTAATTGAAAAACATTAGAGACAAAAAAAACTATTTGCTATTCATAATAAAATTTTTTCAAATTTATTTATTTTATTGTAAGAATATGCTTTTATTTAAATTTCTATTCGACATTTGAACACTATGAAATTTAAAGAAATTTTAAGAGTGAAAGCTAATCAAACAATTAACTTGTTCTTTAATAAATTCAAATCGTTCGATCATTCGATCTTTCGTTTATGTGATAAAAATACAATTTCACACGAAAAATGACTAAAAAAAATATCTAAAAAAGATTTAGATTTAGAATTTTCGATTAAATGTAGTGAAAATTTTTCATTTGCTTGTTTTCATCTAATTATTAAGCCGGATTTGTTGATCAAGAATCTTTTGATATGATGTATCATTAAAAAGTAGTGCTTGCGTTTTGTGATAAATTTGAATCATTTTGATATTCAAACAAAGAAATTTTCTCTTATTTTCAATTGAATCAATAAATTTTGGATTGCCTTCCACAAATTATACAAATTGTTCAAAGTTCGATGGATTTTATCTAGTGAATTTAATTATTTCATATTAGTAATTTTTTGGGTAAATTATTGATATGCCTATGATTAATCAAACGATTTTTCTATTTTTTCAATTTAATGTTCTGAATATATCAATATTACATTATAAGTATTGTCTATGTCTGTCACTAATTGGAGAAACCTATTTTACACTTATTGATATAGTAATACAAAGAGAATAAATAGCTTTAAATTTCTTATCGTTTCATGGCATGAGCTAATTATCAACTCTTTTAAATTTTTATGCATTTTTATTTAGTTGAATATTAAAATTTGAACTTAATTCCCTAACCTTGTGTTTTGCAATTCTTAAGCTTGTGGTTTGTGCTCAGAGTTTTAAACTTTTCTTTAAGTTTTTTATTCATCGTCAAAAAATTATTATAATTTATCTAATCCGTTCATTAATAAACTGTTCTGTTATTCTCAATATTGGCAAAATTTTAATTACTTAATCTAGTTTAAAACAGTCATAATTTTCTTATTTTCTATACTAAATTTCTAGAATCGTAAATATAAAGTTATGCCTATTGAATGAGTCTGTTTTGTTCCCACCAGATTTGAGTTGTAATATATAAACTTTTATCAAATCATTTGTTTAGAGATTTAATTTCGAAAATGTTAACATTATAATACTTGAGCTAGAAAACCATGAAATGGAACTATATTATATTTTCGTTCCGTCTGATTTGAGTATTTATACTTTTTAGATTGCTTTTATATGAATATTTTTGTATTAATCAATGCAACTTATTTGTTTATAAATGTATGTAGTTTTGATGATTTGGTACTGACGGTATGAATATCATTTAGTTTTTGTTCACTTTTTATTTCTTCAATTAATAATTTAGTGTGGACATCAAATTTTGATTTACATTTTCAAATTCTCTTATCTATTTTGAATCGAAGAATTTTTTTCCATTATATATATAAAATCATATGCCGGAAAATATCTATCACAATAATACAAAAAAATATTGTTTTACAAAATATACATAGCATATGGTCTAATATTTATTTATGATTTCGAGAATTGAACTTAATTTTGAAAGGACTTAAATGCCTCAAGTCAATAATATGAATAAAAATATTATAGTGTTGTTAAAAAAATTAATACCGATAAAAAGGTATGATTCAAAAAAGTAATTTTTGGGTTAAAATCGATGATAAATCAGTGTAATTTGTAACTATGTACCGGGAAAATAGAATCACATCTCTGTTTTATATCTTTGATCGTTTGTTCCCGTCTCAATTCTTGACACCGTACATCAGATAATAATTAATTACTATTTCATATATAATTTTTCAAATTTGGTTTATAAAAATATTCTTCCAAATTTCTGTCTCTTTGATTTATGATTCTTCATTTTTTGTCTTAATTTTCATTTGACTGTGCATGATTTATAAGCACAATCAATAATAGATCAAAATTTTTAATGAAATTTGTACCCTTATTTTTTCTACGAAATTTTCTCTCAATTATTTTATTAAGGTAGCTTTTCAATTTTTTATTAATTTTTACAACCTTTAGATGGCCTCACTATGTCCCGTACAGAGGACTTGTCAAATTGCGGCACAAATTTTGAACAAAATTTAAATTAATTATGTATAACAAATTGTACTTAATTAGTGATCCAGTTGTGTACAAAAAGAAATTTCATCTATTTCTAAGTACTATTTATTTTTATGGATATGATTTAGAGAAAAATACTTTTAACAGTAAGGTGATATTAATAAATTGAAAGTGAAATAACTTGTTTGAAGGAATATATAGGTTACATTGTATAAAATTTTCTTGAAATAGCTACCATAACTTTTAAATAAAGCTTTGCAAATATTTTTTCCTTAGAAATCTATTAAATCTATTCTTTATCAAAATAAATATCGAATTTTTCATAAGTTATTTTAAATTTAATTTTGATTAATTAAGTTAAAACTTTCCAATAATTTTTACAAATTATAATAATGTATTCAAAAGATTAATGGTACTTTAATTTATCCGAAAACAAAACTATTTTTTTTAAGTTTTTGAATAATTATAATTAAATAATTAGTGTCAGAAATAATAAAAAAATTATCCATTAATGACATCAAATAACTAAAAAAATTTTTTATCCATTTATATATTCAAATTTAATAGAATTATTAAGATTATCTAAAGAGCTGCAAAAGATGCAAACTTATTCTAATTATTTCATAAACAAACAACTTTTTCTAGGTCTGTCGGCATGATTGCAATTTTAAATCTTTTTCACAAATGGGCTATTAAGATTATATACAGACAATCACAAATATATACCTAACGGTGGAAATTAGTTTTTTTTTCTATTACTGACGGTTCTACAGCTGTAGTAGAAACCAAGTAAAAAAATTTATAAAATCAATTTCTTCACATTTATTTTTAGAAATTTTTAGCGATAATTTTGAAAATTTTCATTTTTTTCACTGATTTTGAAACTATGAATACGGAAAAATAAGTAAAGAGTTTAAAGATAAAAAAATTTTTTTCGGAAAATATATCTGTAGTAGCATATATTTTCAATATTGAATTAAATAAAACAACTAATATAGAACCTAAAATAAAAGAAATTATTTTTCACACATTGTATAATTGATAAAAAAAAAAATGATTTAAATTTGATATCAAATTTCGAAATTTTTTTTGACATAAAATTAAAATGAAGCTTGTAAAGTGTTAAATTTTTCTTGAAAATTTTAATTGACAAAAATTTTCATAAAATGTTTTATTTTAAATTTAATAATTTAAAAATTTTATTGAACCTACCAATCAGAAAAATTTTATCTTTAGAAAATGAATATAGCACATATGTGTTATGTTGTTACGTAAACAAAATTCAAACAAAACAAGTTCTTGGTAAAAAAAGCTCACAAAAAATAGCAATAAATTATTTTTTGTTATAATTTCAAAAATAAAAACTGAAATGCCGAAAGATATTTTCACTGAAAAAGGTTAAATTCTATAAACTTAAGGGTTCTCTTTCAACAATTCTCAAAATAAATTAAATCGAAAATCTGAAACTATAGCGAAAAACATAACTAATTTTTTAAAATAAAAAATTTGTATAATAAAAAAAAATTATTACAAAATGTGCAAACGACTTGAAGATCTAATACAATCTTAAATTTTTACAGGGCTTGCAAAATGGTCTTAAATTGTTGTAACGTTTCTTTTCATTTCTTATAATTCTTAATTCTAAAATTAAGAATTTCTAAAAAAAGACTTACTTTTTTGCCGAATTTGTAACTAAGAAATAAGTGCAAGATTATTATTAATAAATTCAATGATTTACCCGATAAAAAACGAAACAGTTCAGAAAAATTATATAAGAATGCAATCGATTTTTTTTTTCAATTTTAAATTAATATTTATTTTTTTGATATGATGAATGTTAAAAGTGGTTAGTCTAATAATAATGAATGAAAGATTACTAAATTACAAAAATTAAAATTCTTACATGAAAAATATTTTAAGAAATATTTGAGACAGAATCGAATTTTCAGAGAAAAAAATATTTGATTTTATGTTGTTTGATTTAAGCCATCAATTATTCGGAAAATTCATTTTACCGACATTTCGATATAAGTTAAATTAGAGGAATTTTCAAAATTTATAAAGGATTTATAAAATAATTAGATGTTTATCACGAGTATTTCTGTATAATTTTTTTTTTCAAGAAAATTTATCAGATAAAGAATTCTCGCAATTTGACTAAAGGGAAGAAAATCAATCTGAATTTTTCTTCGATTCTAAATAAATAACTTATTCATTTTAAGTACTAAAAAAATTGAATACACATTTGTGTATGAAATAATACATATAATTATATTTTAAGACATACAAATATTTCTAAAACAAAAAAAAATAATAAAAATTATTTTGATCTTGAATACGATTGCAAACATTAATAAAAGTATGGTAATTAATCAATGAGAAAACTGAACTGAAACAATATAGATTTCAATTCCAGCAAGCACAGAATAGAAATAATCTTGTGAATAGTTTCACAGTGAAATAATAACACTTATAATTAATTCTTGAAAAAGTATTCAGTTTAAATTCGTAGAGAAAAAATTGAAAATTTTACTAATATAAAGTATTTGACATATATTTGACAAAGAATCAGTCTAAACACTATCTAACAAATATGTTTTATCTGCAATTGTCATATAAATATATCAAGCACGATAGCCTGGTGAATGTTTTAATCACTAGAATGTTGAAAATTATTTATGCACAATGTCAAATATAATAGGCAAACGAATAAGTTCGAATTGATCAATTTGAAAATTCCTTGATAATTACAAAATTCAAATCATCTTTTTTAAAATATATATGAAATTAAAATTTGCAATCACTCATCAGAATAAAGATGCAAATATTCTTTCCAACTATTATTTTTGAAATTATAAGACTATTAAGATTATTGGTCGAATTAGATTTTGTATATCAAACAATCAATTGCTGAATTTCTGAAAATTAATGAAGATCGATTTGCCAATAAAAATATTAATTTGAGATAGAACGATAATTGAATATATTTAGTTTAAAAAAAACTTGTCAATGACTTGAAGAAAATTGAAAAAATTATCATAAATTTAGCTAATTTGAATTTTTGAATAGTTAACTTGTTATAGATGATTAATTTGCTGATTTAAGTTAATATCCATTTTTTAGTTTTATGTTAAAAATTTTTTCACAAAAAAATTATCTATAACACTTTCAAGAAATAATTTTTACTTATTTCTAAAATATTTAATTAAATCTGTTTTGATTGACGTAAAAATAATTTAAAAAAATTTTTTCAATTATTTTTTTTTTCGGACGCGAAATTTTTGTTTAATTTTTTTATCATTTTAAATCACTAATTAATTTTGAAATGCAAACTTGAATCCAAAAAAATTCAGTTTTTTTGAATATTCTAAAATTTTTTTTGATAAACAGATACCGGAAACATGTCAATTTTATGAATTTGACATTTCATATTATCGAATATGCGCTCATAATATCAATATAGTCAGCATAATTCATATCTATTATGTGAAAATATTATTATAAATAAAATTTAAGCAATAAATAAAAATTAATACAAACCTAAAAATTTAAAAATAGAGTTCGATTACTTAGTCATAGATTATTCGTAGTTCTTTTATATTCGCTTAGATTTGAACTTCTTTATCGTTCAAAAAAAAAAATTTAATTTCATCGGTGAATTGATAAGAAAAAAATTCTCTTTTTTACTATATATTTGTTATTTATTATTCTTTGATAAAAAAAAATAACGATAAATGTTAAAATTTCTTCTGAATTGATTCAAATAAAATTTACGCAATGACACAGCTTTCAAAATTATCGTTGATGCGAAAATTTATTTTTATCAACAAAATATTGGATCTTAATTCTTTCGTAATAAAGAAAACGACAATTTATTATAATAATCAGTTAAATTATAGCAAGACATTGATAAAAATATTACGGGTACATTTTTAAAGAATTTCATAAATTTTTGATTAATTGATAGTTATTATGATAAAACTTATTCATCATCTTTATTGTAAAAAAATGGTATGCTTGAAATTAATCCGAAATACTTTTTCTATCAGTTTTAATTTATAAATTTTGACGATAAAAATTTTGGAATTTTTTTCATTCAATTCTTTTAAGATAAAATACTTTCACTGATTTACATTTATCGATTTTCAGTTTTAATTTTGAATTCAGGATTCAATAATTGAAAAATATTACATATAAATTTAATTAATGAAGTTTTTAGATTTTTCATGAAAAATTTGAAGATTTATTTTTAAATTTTATTTTGTTGATTCAATTATTTTACACAAAAAATAAAAATTTCACTTAATTGTCTATCTCCAAAAAATTGGGTGGAAATGAATTTTATTTAATTTTTGAAATTCAAATTTCTTATCATTGTAGAACAAAGTCAGAAGCATAAATTAAATTTTCGATAAAAAAATAAATTTTTTATATATTTTTGTAATTTTTTGTTCATTTATATTTCTTGAAATTTTATTCATCATTATTAATTTAGCATTACTAATTTTTAAAAAATTTTCACAAAATTAGCCTTCGAAAAAATAGTTGATATTTCTTGTTTAATCTAACCATCCTTCAATTTTTACTTTGATCTTTTTTTTTAAAATTACATAAATTCCAAAATGTCTATTTATGATAGATAAATTGATTTAGTAAATTGATCAAATATCAACTATGATAGCAAAACAAAGAAAAAATGAGATATAAGTGATAATAAAAATTGAGTAATAATAAAAATTAAGTAATGAAATTTACTGGAATTCAGTCAAATCCAAAAAAATTTGAAGATTTTAATAGAGCTGAAATCTTTTTGAGACGAATACTGTCATTATTTTTGTTTATCTGCAGAGGCCTGATTTGACAAGGATTAAAAATTTTTGAAAATTTTATATATATATATTATAAATTTTTACTATTTCAATCACACAAAACTATAAGATTCACTAAAAATTAATAATAGATAAATACAAACCACAAACACTAAATGTCTATTAAGCAAAACGAAAAAATTAATATTTATGATAATTAAATGGAACCTAAAGAAATTAAATTCGATGAAAGTGCAAATACATAAACAATTCGTTCAAATGTGAGACTTGTACACGCACAGCAACAAACAGTAGCAACATGAAACAGAAAAACAACAAACATCGCGCCTTTACATCGGACGCCGTATTTATTGGAAAATTCCGAGTGCGCATAAACTAAATTGGAAAAAATCGATCTGAAAAAGAGTACACTCTCAGTCTCATGTTCGGCAGAAGTTTTATCAGAAGCAAATTGATGAACAGTGCACAATTGTTTATAACTTATTTACTGATTGTTTTATCAGCGTCACGCCGGCGTTCCATTCACTTTATATTACTTATACAAATTTTATAAGTTACAATTCAAAGAAATTTTTGAAACGGTATCAACCCTAGAGATTTAATAATATAGAAATTATGTTCGACAATAGAAATAGTAATCATAATTTTAATTTCCTTCAAAATATCTTTAGCTCCTGTTTTATCTCTGATTAGCGTATGAAATTTTTCATTTACGCATTTTAAGAGGCACCTTTATTGTTCCGGAAAACTTGATTAACGAGGTGTTTTCTTTAATAATTATTTTATATCTATATAAAATTTTATAATGATAAAGCATAACGAACTCTTTTTTTATAAGTACTTAAACATCTTGTCCTACATACCTCTTTCTTTAATGGATTTAATATCATTCGCGCAGATGAACATCCTATATCATATGAATGGTAAAAATTATGTGACCACAATTTATTATAAATATTAAAACAAAAAAAAAACCGTAAATTTAATGTGCCGCGACTTGAAAAATTCTCGAATTAGTGTTTTGAAATGATTGCAATGTATTTATCAGAGCGAGGCAAAAAAAATTCATGATGAATACAACTTTTGAATAAAGTGCCAATTTTTTTTTTCTTGAATGCTTTTTCTGGAATTTCGAAGGTACAAATTCCGATATTTTTAAGTTTTACTATGTATTATTGGGGGAAATTAATTAATATTCAATTTTCAATTTTAAATCCCACTATTCTATAAAAATTGTTCAAATATTTTTCAGTATATATTTTACACAACGTTTGCAATTAAATATCAACTTATTTAAAAAAAAATTCTGTATTGTTAATCTAAAAACTATAATTCTTTTCTCTTTTAATAAGACTATATCAACTAAATAAAAAAAAAATCACATTTAAAGATATTTTAATATATTAATCAATTATTAAGTCTTGCACAACAGCTTTTAGGAAAAATAATTAGTTAACAATGACTGAAAGACTGAATATTTTTTTTGTGTTTCATGTATACTTAAAAATTTGATGCTAGTACATATTATCTTTCAAATATTAAATAAAAGATTCTGATCAAAATAAGTACTCATTTTAGTTTCAAAAATTTATTTTTCGTTTTTGCAATTAAAGTAAGTCTAACGTAGTAAAATTCATTAGGTAAATATGGTCGCCAGTCTAATATTTTCCTCTTAATATTTTTTATTTTGTAAATAATGACTTCGACTCAGTAAACTGCTACCGTCTTTTAAAAAATGATCGCTTTAATCTTTGGCCGTAATTTTTTTTCGTTGCCATCAATAAGTCATTTCATTTTAGTTACTAACTATGAATTAATAGATTCAAAAGACATGCTAATTTTTAAAAATATTCTGCATTTTCGTAGAATATTCTTTTGTAGAATTCAAAAAGTATCGCCGTAGTATAGTTGATTTTTTTGAGTGTTTATTTTTAAAAAGCTCTTGAATATCATCAATCTTTTTATCTAAATTACAGTCTAAATTAAAAAAAAGCTTTATATTCTATTGATGTTTCGATTTCGACATCTTTTTTGAACCGGAATAACTTTTTTTTGCTGAAAATGCATTTTCAAGATCACATATATATAAATATGATAAATGGCAAAATTTTTTTCATTCAAGGATAGCGCTTTGCAAGACTTATCAATTGACCTATATTTATTTTAAATTTTAAATATGTTTGAATAAAATAAAATAATTTTATTGCAATTTCTTCCAGAAAAAAATAGTAAAAATAATTTTCTCAGATTTAAATTCTACAAATAATGAAGATCGGTTTTAAATATCTAATTCTGGATGTTTTAAATATTTTCAATTTTATTAATTATATTCTTTCCTAGAGTATCCTTGATTTACTTTATGTGTTTAATTTTAAAGTGGTAAAAGTCGAAGCAGGTAAATATTAAAATATGATATGTGTAAAATAATATAATGGCATGGTTTTTCCAAAAAAATAAGCCTAATTGAAAAATCTATAAAACAATATTTTTTTTAATATAAGAGTTATTTTAATCTTTACCAAAGTTCAATATACACGTATATTACTGTATTATATTTTTTTAAATATATCTAAATGTGACTCAAATTAAGTAAACGTAGAGGATTTAGAGTATATGAAATAGAGTTGGTGAAATATGTAGGAAATCTAAGATTTATTGGGTACGAGAAAACTAAGAAAGGTATGATTGAAAAATCGCACTTTTGTGAGGCAACGTAACACCAAAGTTTTTAAAATAGAACTCTACCAATTTTCCTATTAACCCACTTATTTATACTCTGTTTTTGCTTATCTCCTCAGGGTTTATCTTCTTTATCACTATATACTAGGCAATCGTTATTTTTGTCCTTGCGATATTCGTTTGTCAAACTGATAGTTTTATTTGAAAACAGAATAAAAGAAAAACAAAAAAAATTTATCATTTTTCATTTTTCATCAAAACAATAAAACTGGACATATAAACTATTTGAATATTAAAAAATTAAAATAAATCGGTTCACATATTTATTTCAAAAAGTTTGAAACAAAAAGTCAAATTTTGGTAATAAGATGCCTTGAAAAACAAAATAAGTGAATCAGTTTATCTTATCAAAACTATCGCATTTACAATTTCAACAACATATAATCTTTATAAAAATAAAAAAATTCATTCATGAGCTGTCTCTCTAAAATAGTTTAAAGTAAAAACCCTAATTCTTTTTCATTTTCTGGTTTGATTTCGATTAAATGTAACAGATAAATCTAAAAAATGAGGTATAGTATTAGAATTTCTTAAACTTTTGACTATATAATTATTTGATAATTTCTTTTTTAAGATATTTTAATCAACTTTTATTAAAATTTTTTCATAATAATTTCTTTCGAAAATATAAGTGTAGTATATTTTCAAAAGTAAAAAAACATAGACCATACACAAATGATTCATTGAAAAATGAAATGATCGATTTCGTTAAAACCTTGTTTCACAAAATAAAACTTTTAGGTTCTTTATCTAGTATTTTTAGCTTAAAAAATTTTGTCACAATCCAAGTAAAAAGTATATAAAAAAACATAGTTTGATTTTTTTGTACGATTCGGAACTTTTAAATTGCGAAGCAATTAAACTTGTTACCTCCAAATAGATAATTAAAGCTAGTTAGTGCATTTTAATGTGAGGATGGAATAGACTATCGAAGTCAGTGCAGAAGTAAAAAATAAAACATAAATAAATTGATTGGTGACAAAAAGATTCGATGCTTAAATACTAGTAATTTAAATTTCTTATTATTTCTAATGTATTCGCCAGATAGTTTCTGAAATAGCTATTGATCATATTGCTTTATATGTATACTAAAATAAAATTTGATAATAAGGACTGCACAAATCTACTAGTTCATTGCAAATTTAGATTTGATATACAAAAACAGTTCTGTTAACTTAAATGCCATGTTGAAAAAGAAAAATTTTCTATGAGGTTTTAACTGTGAAATTTCGTATTCGGTTTTTATTAACTAAAATACACGGATCGAGAAATTTTTTTTTCAACGGATGTGCTATTCGAATTATTGAAACACAAATATTGTTTTCAAGATTTATGCTAATGAATCAGAAAGTTAAGACTTCATTAGAAAATATTTTCAACCAAATTATTTGATATTATATTCGTGAAAACAAATGATTTTCATTTATAGGATGGTTTTGTTAAAAATCGCACTTTTTTAGGTCAGTTTCAAAATATAACATTTAGATATACTCTAGATAGAATCGAAAATTTGGATTAGTAATTTTTATTATTTCGAATTCCGAATGTTGTCATTGGTTGTAACAATTTCACTGATTGATTTTACAATTTGATTCGACTATAATTTTCTTATTAATTTGATTTCTAGTTTAACTAAACCGGTATCGAATAAGTCATAAAATTTTTTTTTGACTTTATTAATCGATAAAACGTATGATCAACTAAACAAATTAAAAATTTTAAAGATTTTTGATTAGCCATTTGTTTAGACTTTTAAAATTTTTTTTTTGATATTTTTGAATTTGAACTCTTACCAGTGTAAAAAGTAAATTAAATAAAATTTATAAAAAAATAACATCGATGATTTATCCTATTTCTTTATTGAAAAGGAAAATTATTTATTCAAAAAAAGGTAACAATTGATGTGAATAGCATTTATAAAAATGAAACTCAATAAAATTTATTCTTGAGTACCTTACTAGATTGTATAATAATAATTATTAAAATTTTTAAAATTTATATCAAAGGTGCGTTCAAAAATTCAGTTGAAAAGTAGGTTCAAAAAGTTACTCTAATGTAAAGCTTTTCATTCTCTTACACAAATCGTTCACTTAGATCTATATAAAATATGAATATCGCTTACAATGACAAAATAAACTAATGTCGACTGAATAAGAAATTATAAAAAAAATTTTCATATTCAACTAACTTGCATCAACACATTTATCTTTTTTTTTTTTTTGCTTTACTAATTCTTTTTAGTTGGTTTGTAAAATATTTTTTTCGTAATTTTATTAAATTGTTCTAAATATATCAAATGCTTGATTTGGGGAAAAATATCAACTTAAATTTAAAATTTGAAATAAGAGCAGACTTTTTTTTTGTGTCATTATAAAACTTTGAAAAATTTTATATGTATTTTTCAGATGTTAATTATCTTTTATCTGATTTGAATTTTCATTCACAAAATTTAAAAATTTCAAAGAATAGATATGTAATATTTTAAATTTTTTATATCTGCTTATACACATTGGAAACTAAAGAACAAAGTAGTTGAATTTCAAACTATTTTTTTCAAATACATATTTAGTAATCTTTTTTATCTTTCTTTAAAAATATTTATACAAAATTTAAAAAAGAAAAAATTTATTTTTCTCCGCAAAAACTTTCTCAAACTTAAAAAATTTTTGTGAAAAAGAAATTTGAGTGTTTTTAGAATATATTTTCGAATATTACAGAAATTTTTTTTTGACAAATTAATGAGTATTCAAGAAAGTTTCTTATGATAAAAAATTATTACAAGTCAAAAATTTTTCGTCGCACAACTTAAAAAATCATTAAATAAAACTGACAAAAATATTTAAAAAGAGATAGCCACTAGAATTTTTTAATTATTCAATTTAATTTCCATTTAAATCGAACGATATAAATATCCTTTAAACTAAGTGTGTATTAAAAAACTAATATTTTTATCTATTCTATTATTAATAATTTTTTTTCTGATACAAATCTCAATAAAAAAAGTTCAAAATCGTATTATATTTCGATTATTATGATTTTCCCATGCATTTTGACAAATTCAGACGAGGAGTAAAATAAACAAACTAAAAATTTCTTATCAATTTTTTTAATTTTAATGCCAATAAATGTTAATTGTGTTTTTATTGCATCTAAATTGAACATCAAGACCTTTGATCTTGAAAATAACGCACAACTTGCTTATTAGTTAACAAATTCATACAAAAAGAAAAAATATTCACCCCTTCAATTGTTTTATTATTAAAATCCATCAAAATTTATTCCACTGAGTACAAATAAATTTATTGGCACATCTTAATAATTTATTATAAATTTCGCCTATAATTTAATGTTGAAATCTTAATAGAGTTATCAAACCATATTTTTGGGCTAAATTGACTAGATTATAAAAACATCTTCAGAATAAAAAATTTGATAATTTTATTAAAGATTTTACGAAATTTTTAAAAATATCATGTAATACGTTACTAAAAATTTTATTGTTTGAAAATAAATTTTTTTAATTTATTGTACCGAAAAATTGACAATTGCATTTTTTAAATATTAGATTTAATCCATTAAATTTCTTATCAATTGAAGAAACAACGTCATTTATCATTTTGGGTATCATGTGTGATAAAATATCTCGATTTACTAACGCCTTCAATCATCATTACTTCTTCTTCAACACACACCAATTATTTTCTCTCAAATAATATATATATTTAAGTGGCTTTTAGACATTTATATATTTATTTACTAGCTTAACCTTTTATTTTGTGACTTCTGACTATTTTTTCTCTCAAAACACGTAATAATTTTTCAATCATGGAAGATTGATTAGTGTTCTCTTAAATTTTTATTTAAAGTAAATTTTTGAATAGTTTGAAATAGAAAATCAAAATTTCATTCTTTCCGTGTGAATTGTGTTCGATTATAGTAAAAATAGTAAAAAACAAGATCGGAAAAACTGACCCCAACAAATTCTTGTTATTTTACCCTAATAAACAAATTAAAATAGAGTAAAAATTTAAATCGTTTTGTTTAATATGATAGAAGGATTCTTTGATATTTAAAAGTGATATTTCATATTTATTAAAAACTTAAAGGATCATCTTAATCTATAAATTAAATAATTTTATTATATATTCGAACTCGTATGAAATTTTTTTTTCTACATTTTTAATCTCATTTAGAACGCATCTTCAAAACTATACACAACAATCACCAAAAAAACTTATTCGGCTTTAATTTAGTATATTTTTTATGAGTTAAAATTAGTTAGCCAGAATGTATATGAGCCAATGTGAAATTACTGATTTTTACTCTAATTTATTGACAAAATATACTTTTTACGTTTTTTTTCTTATCATTAAAAAAAGGTCAAGGTTGAAAAAAAAAAGTTGAATCTTTATTATTTGAAAAAAAAAAAATTGTCTTTTTGAAACCATTCTTGTTTAAAAACTTATAGAACTTTTCTCTTTAAAAAAAAATTGTCTTTCCATAAATTTTTTTTTTCTTTTGTAAACTATTGCTTTTTGAACAAAATATTATCGAATTTAATAAAAAAATTTAGAGTATTAAATGATGTATGTAATATTTAATAGTTTAATTTTAAGTTCAAATTTTAAACGTAATTTCAATAAAAAAAAGAAAAAAATGGTATGTAGTTTATGGTATTATGATAAAAAAAAATTGGTAAACAGAACATTTATTGAAAATGTTCTAAATGAATGGATTATAATCTAGCATTGAAAATAAATTCCTCATCTTTGTTGAAAAAAAAAATTCTATCATTCTAAAAATACTTGACCGATCCTTTTTACAATTCACTTTTTCAACGTATCGAAATAATATACTAGTTCATATTTTCAAGATAATTTACGTAGTATGTTTTGATTTGATTTATCTTTCGATAAAACTTTTATAAAAATTTGAAGGCTTTCTTTTTCATTAATTTTACAAGTGATTTTTGTGAAATATGTTAAATATTTTGTTCTCAATTAATTGCATCTAACCAAACACTTCGTTTAAGTGTGAATTAATGAGTTAAATTTTGTGCATTACGTCATCAAAACACTTATTAATTAATGGGGTTTATAGATGATATCTTTTGAGAAAATTTTTTTTTCAAACACAAAAATTTGTGATTCTTTAATTTTCACCCAAGTAATTTAATTAAAATTGAAAAGAATTCAATAAGCTTCAAGCATTAATCGTTTATAAAGTTCTTATTTCATAAATTATTTTAAAAATACTAACACAATGTATTTAATGACAAAATAATTTTTTTGAATCATTTTAAAAGCAATCTAATCAGCTGAGATAAATATTTGAATGAATATTTGAAACATCCAAATTTTTTAGGTTTGAATGCTCTTTAATCAAAATGGTTAGTATTTTTTGAAATCAAATGCATTATTGACATTTTTTTTTGAATTGGCATATAATTAATTACTTTGCCGAATATAATAAAAAAAAAGTAAAAATTATAAGCTTGGGTAAGTTATATGAAATTTTGGTTCAATTAGTTTCAAAATAAAAATTTTCTTTTTTATTTTTGTTTTTGAAAATCTCTTTCAAGATATTTGAACAGATTAACATTTTGAAACTCTAAATATAATATAATAAAGTTTTTTAAATTGGTAATTAAAGAATCTTGTTGTATTCTTGAAAAATCTAAAAATCAAATCCATCAAAACAAAGCTATGGTTAATTCATTATTTGAAATATTCAAAGTATTTTAAATAATTTGAACAAAGTTCTGACGTTTGCAAATGTACAAGGAAATCCATTTTATCTGTAATTTTCAGTATAATCTCAACATCACAATGTTTATTTTTACGTTATGAGATTACTCAAATCATAAAATAGAAGATGAAGCCAAGGCCAGCGTCAATATTTCCTAATAATAAGCAATTAA
>BLXL01011317.1:0-12779 GCA_023170135.1 Acarapis woodi | reverse complement strand
GCGTTTAAAGGAATATGTCAACAAAAGTCAGGCGATCGGTCGCATTACCAAGCTTGCATTTAAACATAATGTTATAAGTAAATTCAATTACCTAGATGAATTAAAATTCAATTATACGATACGACAAATGTTTTTGAATAAATTAAATAGCAACCTTTTATCTAATTATGAGCGATACATAGTGTTAAACAAGAAAGATACTGTCAAGTTTGATTCGATTTCATTTCTTTCGGAACAACCTACAATCATACGTTGCTTTCTTGCCAAATTTCTGAAAACTCAACTATTTGCAACTTACATTGATGAAAGTGCGCGTAAATTGGCTCAAAATTTATCAATAAGTACAAATAACGAGTTATGCATAATTGATACAGATAATTTAGTCGACGAAATCGATGAGAAATTTAGTTGCGATCTGAATTTTAACTTAGATGATGTGTTCAATAATTCACAGATAATTGATCTAAGTAGCCTAATTCGTAAAAACTTTTTGTCAGACACAAGCACGTTCGGCGATTCAATTGGTGATGACCACAAATGTTCAAATATATACAATTTAAAGCAATTAAACTCGCCTTTTAAAATTTATTCCCCTGTTCATAATAATTCGACAAGTCATCGTAAAAGCTCATTAACTCAAAATAGTTTACCCAATAGTTTATATTTCAAAGAAGACCATGAAAAATATATTACCAATTATTTGGATCATCAAATAACAGATACAGATCAGCTATTAAATAGTCCATCAGCACATTGCGAAAAACTAGCTATTCAAACTAATTATCATGTGATTGAAAATTTATTGAAAGAAGTAAAAAATAAGACGAAAAAAATACTTCTCGAAAAAATAGCTGATGAAGATTCAAGTATATGTGAAACTTATTTTTTTTATATATTTATTTATAATTTATGTTTATAACGTTCATTGTCATTAGGTGGAATCAATTTGACAAATGATTTAGAAGAAGGTACACTTATTGCATCATTATGTGATTTGATTCAACGAATATGGGTATACGGAAAATGTTCTGAAGGATCACAGACTACTCGATGTCCATTTTGGATTCATGTAAATGCCTACTGTAGAATATCAAGATCTGAAGAAAATCTTCAAAAGGTCCAGCAAAAACAAGATGAAAATATGTCACCAGGTAAGTATATGTTCGAATATTATATTCAAATTTTGTTTTCGCAACTTTGAACTCTTTTTTTCATCATAATTAGTTTTAGCTTGGGTAAAAAAAAAAATAGATTGTATGTACTTTTTGCTTTTTCACTTTTTTATTTTTCTAATCATAATCAATTAATTCTCATTTTTTAGATATAGGCTCATCGCCGAACGAAGTAAGAATAAACAAATCATTATTCTTCAGCGCATCTCAATCAAATAATCAAGCGGTGAAAAAGAGGCCTAAAAATTTATCATTAAGCAGTATTAAATGCATACCAACTACAATATTCTACGATTATGAGACGATAAACACTATGACTGACATAAAAACTGAGATAGGAAAATCGAGAGCATTTATAAGACTAGCATTAGAACGTAAATCGTTGTCAAAACATCTTCGTACCTTACTTTCGAATCAACAATTAACTTGTGCATTTTACAAGCGTTATGCATTTCTACGTTCTGATGATGAGAAAGAACAATTTTTAACTCATCTTCTCACTTTGAATGCTGTAAATTTGTTACCATTTACTAACACATTTATAACCTCAACATTAAGATATAATTTAGTTCTATATGGAAGCAGTCTTTACACTGGTTTTTTTTCAATATCTGGTTCTTTATTTGAACTAAATGATCAATTTATATCGGATCCAACAAATGTTCACTTATTTGAATGTCGAAATCTTGGTTTAGTGAACAACCTAACACTTCGTGTAAATGGAAATCACAAAATCTTTTTAGAATATTGTTATCTTATTAATGAATTTACAGGTCAAACGTATAGGTAAATTTCATAAATAATTTTTTTGTTTAATTGTTGCAAACTAATGTCAATTTTAGATTTCAATGTAATAGATGGCTAGGCAAGAATATAGACGACGGTGCTTGTGAATTCATTGTAAGCGGTGAACAAATTACAAATGAGAAAGCGGTCGAACAAATAAAGAAAAGCTTATCAAACAAAGGCAGTTCTATTGGCAAACACTTGATCAAAGCATTCGATAGTGATCGTGTAGAGATAATTGAAGCTGATGAATTGAAAGATTTGCTTGGTAAATCAGTAAATCTGATAATACGTCTCTACGGTCATAGTTCATTATCAAAAAATTTAACAAAGAACAATCCATTATCAGATCTAAATCAAATGGATAAAAAATATTCGAACAATATTATGATCAAAAAGTTAAATAATAAATT
Source organism: Acarapis woodi (assembly GCA_023170135.1). Taxonomy (NCBI): domain Eukaryota; kingdom Metazoa; phylum Arthropoda; class Arachnida; order Trombidiformes; family Tarsonemidae; genus Acarapis; species Acarapis woodi. The sequence goes on along the minus strand of BLXL01011317.1, from coordinate 10,408 downwards.
ATTCAACCTAAATACATCCGTGAAGAATCCACAAAACCAAACCCCCATCAAAACATTAAAAGTTAAACACCAACAAGAACTTCTTAATAAACCTAATCGGGGAGATCTAATCAGATTACAACAAAATCTTGTAAGGTTATTATTTGGTAATCGTCAATTAATATGGGTACTAAATGAGATTTTTTATTATGATTTCAAGAACAAACGCAAATCATCATTTAAAAAACAGCAATTTGTTTGGGATTTTATATTATGTATTCAATTAGAACTAAAATTAGCATTAAAAGAGCGCAATTTTATGAATACAACTGCATCAATTATTGATCAATCAAAGGCAATCAACAATAAAGAAGAGGATGAAATGAAATTTATTTTTATCGAACTTGTCGATAAAATAAGTTTGAAGGCACCTCTTTTAGGCAAAGATGGTAAATTTCAACTTTTTTTGCTTATTGCATTAAGAGAACATTTATTAAGTAAATTCATTGAATACATGGAGAATGAATCGCTCTTACCTCTTTATTATGGATCAAATTCTTTTTTTTTCGATAGCATCAAATCAAATTTTGTCAAACAAACGCTCAACTTATCAAATGATATTAATTTTATTCTCGATACTTCATTCACCAAAGGATTGTGAATTCGAAATTTTTCAAATACTTTCCAATTCATAAGTTATTCAATCTAATTAAAATGACTGATTTATAACAAAATTTTTTAATTAAACTGGACCTATTTTTGTTTGCTGACTAGATTAAAATAATTTCGTTAAATAATGATCGCAATCCATCATTTTAACGTTTTTTGATAATGATGTAAATAAATTTTATTGAATTTCGGTCTCTGTAAATAATGACTTTCATTAAAAATTAAATTTTAATGGCTAGATATTTTTAAATATTGTTGTTAACGAATTTTTACTCTTATTCAATGAATTTCGGAAAATTACAATTTAGAAGTTATTTTTTATTCGAACCAAACAAGAGATTGTATTTACCTATTTTGGAGAATTTAAATTCTAAAAATTACTGTTTTTAAATAATTTATGATAATTTCCATATTTGCATCATTTTGTTGTAATGAACTAAAATAAAAAAAAAATTGAAATTTTAATATATTTGAAAACAACATTTCTGTTTAAATTAAAAAAAGAAAAGAATTCTCTGTTTATCAAATTGACTTTAGATTCTCAGCATTTAGTATAGTGACTAATTGATTGTTTTCAATCAACAATTTGCAAACAATCGGCTATAAAGTTTGTCGAAAAATTTTTGAAATTTAATATCTTTATTTTTGCAAAAAAAGATGGCGGACTTTAGTTTTCTTTGCAAAGTTTCTGTTTTTGATTTTTATAACAATTTTGCTAATTTAATTATTGTTACATAATCACAAATGCTTTTAACGAAAGAATTATGTAAAGTTATATTTAATGGCAATAGAAACCTAAAAATCGAATTATAATTGAAATTTTGAATGATTTGTATTTTATCATTATCATTCATAATTAATTTTAGCATTTAAGAGTTAAGTATATATATAATTTTATTTAAAAAAAAATCTAATAAGTATATATTTTTTAAATAAGTTCGGACCGGGTTAGAACTTTATTGAAAATTTATAAATTAATATTAGTAATTATTATCTAATTTGAAAGTATAGCTTTTATATTTTTAATTTCTGATTTTACAGAATGAAGAACTTTTGTGCGAATAATAAAAATCTGTAAAATAGTGCTATTTAAGTATAATCTTAATGCAAAATAAGTTATTTAAAGCAACAATTGTTTTATAATATGAAAATTCTAGTTGAATTAATAAGCATTTTAGTTCTAGACTAAATGCTAAAATTTTTTTTATAAAAAGAGAAAATTACATACATATATATATATGTATATATATATATGATCATATGATACATATAAATATATTATATATATTTGTACCACCCTCGTGCCACGTTTGATCTAAAAATTATTAGATCACACACACTACCTCTGCACACAATAGAGGTATACCATTGAAAAAAATCTCAATTTATAAGCTTTCACTTTAGCGACCAAAACATACACAGTTTACTAGAATTTATTTGAAACACACAATCAAGTGTACATTGAAATTATTATAAATTTGGAGTGTGTGACAGGGTGCATTTAATACGGTGATACTTGCGCACTAACGGTGTTTCTCCCACAGTATCGATCGGTATTTAGCGTCGTTTGTATGAAATTAGAGCAATGAGTTTGCGAGTTTTGTGCGTTCGAAATAATAAAAATCGCGTTCACAAGAGCGACTTCTAAACGCATCGCGTTCAACTTTTCAAAAAAATCGCGCACACAGATAATCGTTCATTATTTGTTAAGTTTAACTATGGGGTTATATTGACTTCTCATCAGTTTAAGTTTTACTCACAAATTTTGAAATCTTTTCAGCAAAACTACGATCATAATTCGAGATCTGGCCAGCAAGCTAAAGCTATTCTATTTTTCTTCTTGTAAAAAGATTGAATTTTTTTGAGCTGAGACGAACGTTTACATGGATCTACGGAGATTAGGATTAAGCATTATTTATTAAAGAGAATTGCTCTCGAAAAGTTTTGCGAAACTTTTTATATATAGTATTGATCTTGATTCGAAAAGAAAATATTTTATTCGACGAGTGAAAAAAACGCGTTTGCTGCCACCTCCACTATCAACCTTCCTAGTGTCTGTTTGAGTATGTGTGCTCTTTAGTTCTAGAATTCAAACAAAACCAGAACACAGTTTGTTTGTTAAGATGATCAAGAAAAGACGCAACATCTGGACCGTTTACGACTTAAATATTATGATGTGAAAGTAATCAATTGAATCTTATCTAGTTTTACGATTATATTGAATTGAAATTTATAGCCTATTTAATTAGTTAATCTGGTTTTGATTTGATTCGAATACGTTTTAATTATGTAATTTTCGATTTATTTTTTTTAAATTATATAATCATTTTTTTGATAAAACTATTTTCGCTCTGTGTTCAAGTGATCAATATTTTGTTTTTTTTTTTCTATCTTTTTCGTGAGATAATCCTGAAATCTTCTAAATTTTAAAAACTATTCTTAAAACTTTTTCTCAAATAATTTTTAATATCACGTTCGACTTCAACACCTATTAAATTAATTTCATATTTGATACTTCAGTATCTATATATTTTCTAATTAATTTTTTTCTCTGTTTTTAGTCATAGTGGTTGTTAAGTTTTCAGTTATCTTTTTTCTTTTTAATCCTTAACTAGTTATCAAATTTGATTTTTCTATATTATGTAAAAAAGGACTATTCAGACAAAAACTTATTTGAAATTTTTTACATGTTGTTGATAATTATCTTATAATATAAAATTTTTGAAAGAATTTTTTACTTGATTGAACATTTTAAATTAGATTAACAACTTATAAATATCAGAACAAAAATTATTCTTAAAATTTGAATGATTGTTTCATTATTGCAAACATCGGAAAGATATTTTTTTTAATTAGTTCTAAAAAATATTCTTAAGAATAATTTCTACTCATCAGGACACATGAAGCTTTTTTATATAAGTACCATCTAATTAATCGTCATTCATCTTAATTTCTGTTTCATTTTTTAAAAAATAATATTGTTTAGTACAACAGCCTTCTGATTTAAAGTGTATCCGTACATTCGAATGACAATCTTTTGATTTCAACTTTATGCTAATAAAATACATATAAGAATTCTTTTTTAAGAAAATCTTCAATTTTATGTTATTTTCTATATAAATTTTGAAATTTTGTAAATTCTTAATTTTGAATTTTCAATTAATCGAATTCTACCTGTCTGATCCATATTCACATTCAATCATTTACTCATCCGTGTCTAAAGTTAACTTGTGTAAAAAAAAAATTCTTCTGATTTTGTAAAAAATTATTACTGCGAACAAAAAAAAACTAAAAAAAAATTTATTTTGAATTAAGTTCTAAGAATAAAGCTCTTAAGAACAAAATTTTGCCATCATTTTATTAGTCCTTAAATAGCAGCGGTATTATAGCCATTGCCTAATAGTTTAAAGTGATTAGAGGTCGTCGCTTAGAGATGGTTTGAGGGGTACTTAAGTCATTCAAAAGGACAGTAATAACGACTAGAATTCGAGCATCTAGTCGACTGCTTCTTCTAGATTTGTTGCTTTATTTCATTCAAAGATCTTTGTGCTCTCAACAAGTAAGTTTTTCTCTTTAATTAGTTGTTTCTATTTTTGATTGCCAACTTGAGGCCTGTAGAAAATTTCTGAAACAGTACTTTCAGCAACCAAAGAATCGACTCATTTATTTGGTTATGCGTAAATAAACTGTGTGCGAAAACTACTTTTAAATCAATTGTGTAAAATGCATAATCTTTTTGACTATGTGTGAATTTATACAAAAGATATTTTGTCGATTTTTGTTTTTGAAAAAATAATATTTGTAGTATTTATGATATTCATGTTCTTATAATTCATTATTTTTCAAAAAATTTATGATAAAATTAAATAATTACGTCATTCTTTACGATTATATTCTCCTTTTAGCAATTCTAAACCAACAAAAAAAAAAAAAAATCATTCGGTAAATCTGAATTTCAACATGGAATAAAAAAATTTGTAAACAAAAATTTTCTTGTTAATTCAAAAAATGATTGCTTATTAATTCTGAATCGCTGTTCAACAAACATTTAAATGTTTAATTGACCATAAAGGCCTCAATTTCCTGTTGGATTCTAGATTGTTTTAAATTTAAATATTTGATTCAATTTAGCAAATACTCTTTCTAATAAATTTTAAAAATTTTTCTCTTTTTTCTTCCAACAACAATTAATTAAACACATTGAATGAGAAAAATAAAATGTCGATTTCAAATTTATAAACTTAACCTTGTTCATCATAAAATTAGGCTACCTTTAACAAATAGTAGTAAATATTTTCTTATTAAATTTTAATCGAACTTTCTCTATTAATTTTATATAGTAAAAATTTAAAAAAAATTTGAATATATATTTTTTTTGAAATTTTGTTTTTTTAATGAATAAAATTACTATTTTTTTATTTTTGGAAATTTGTGAAATTCTATTAATAGAGTTTCTAATTTATTGCAAGTTATTATTATTAATTCATTAAGCATTCAGATTTTTTTTTGTCTCTAATATTAAAATAAAATCCGGAATAGGAAATAAGTGAAAAAGTTGATCTCCTTGAATTATTTTTTTAAACTTTTATTAGTGCATTCATTTACAAATTCAAATTATGTGTTCGAAAACGAGTATTTAGTATTGCCGGATGCCGCTGAGATTGTTAATTCTAATGACAAGGTTAGCTGGGAAAGAAACTTGGCTGCTTTGATGATTATCATAATGACCTACTTTTTAAGCGATCGAAACATGGTACATTGCTCACATCGTATTCCGCATGTCTCTTCTCGATTGTTTGGCAACTGAATGAATGGAGAAAGCGAACAGTATTTCAAGTTACTCTTTATAATAAAATAAAAATAGTTAGCGTTTGCAAAATAAGATACAAAGAAATCTTTTGCTTTCTAATGCATACACTATTGAGTTGTAAGAAAAAAAATTATCTACCAAAAATTCAGATAAATTTTGAAAACTCAACCGAACGCACAAACTTACAAATAGATATGATAAATGAGAAATTAATAATACAAATTAAAAAAAAAAACGATTCGGATGAAAATTGAATATTCGGAACCTTAAATCAGATTATGTCAGTCTCTTTAGAAAATCAAATTTAAACGCACATAATATCAAAGCATTTTATTTGCCAATCTAAAAATAATTCGTTTTCTTTTCTTCTTTGTTAAATTTCCTTAGTTTATATTTGGTCATTATATTAACTTGTGACATATACTTGATTGATCTTTTGAATTTCAAATTTTAATTTCCTGCTTGATCATCATAGTTTTTAAATGCTCATAGGAAATTGAAAATTTAGGCTTTAAAGTATTCAAAGAGTTGTTCATAAAATGTTCGAAATGTACTTATACAGATAGAATGCAGATGACGTCTTAAAACTTTTTTTTTATTCGCTTGTTGATTAGATTAAAGTTAATTTTGTTTAAAATTTTCAATGTAAACCTACTAAATAAATAAAGAACACATACTTAATATTACACTCTTTTCGCTCTTGTTTTAAAACAAGCTTTTACTACTCTTTTTGTGGACAATTTCAGTGACTTGATCGACCTTCCGCAAAAAACACAATGTCTCTTAGTTCGACAAACGATAATGAAAATGAATTTGTGGATGAAAAATTAAGTCAAGATGGAGAAAATTCCCTAAGATTTAATCAAGTAAATGGTAACAACACAAGTAACAATTTTAAATCAATAAATCAGTCAAAGAGATTAGAAGATTCGTCATCAAGTAATACAGATCCATTGGATAGCAATAATTTGGAAAAGACACCTTTTTCATTAGGACATAGTATTGTCGATCAAAATAATAATGTTTACACATTTGGTACTGGTACGTTCTATTCATTTTTTATTAAAAAATATTGAATGATTACAAAATTTTGATTACATTGAAATAATCATTGTTAAAAATTTTAGAGTAATAAATCAGATTTATTTTTTCAAATTTTTTACAAAAAGAATTTTTTTAGTTGTGTCTATAAAATATAATTATACATCATTGAGACTAAGAAATCAATATTGTTTATCATTTAAAATGTACTCTTTGGAACTCATATTTAACACTTAAAAATTTATTGTATAAAAAATTAAATATATTTCATGATTAAATATTAAATTTTTATTTAGATAAATATTCTGGTGTATCGATGACCGACTTAAATAATAATGTAATATCAAATGAGGATGCAAAAAAATTAGAAAATTCTACCAGTCAGTCAAATTTAATTCTTCAACAAAGTTTAAATCAAATTGTAAATGGACTGGGCAGTTCATTTGTACCCCCAAATAATAATGATTTATTAAGTAGTCAAATGTCATTTCTCAATCAAACGAACAGCGGAAACAATAGTGCACAAGAAAATTCAAATCAAGAATCACAACCAAGAAGGGCTATCACCGGAGCACATAATTTTAATAATCCGATAACAACAATAAATAGGTCTCAGACTTCACCACAGCAGCAATCAAATACACAAGCGGCAACTATTTTTAAACAACACCAATCATTTACAACTACAACTAATTGGCCAGGGGCTGTTGGTCAATCGAATAATGCTTGGTCAAATAGTCAAGCTTTACTGAATCAGCCAACTAATCAACAAAATCAATCCTCATTAAATTCATGGTTTAATAATACACTCAATTCACTATCTAAGCAACAATGTCAATCTCGTTTACAAAACACGAATCTCTCGGGCAGTTCGCCGCTTAAAAAATCAACAAATTCATCAATCGCTGGAGGAACAAGTGCAACAAATACACAAACTTTACTAAACAGTCAACAGCAACTTAGTCAATTATCTCCATTATCACCAAAGTATCGTCAAAATAGAGCACCTTTAATGAACGTGAATACACTTACAAATGCCATGCTTATGATGCAGGTAATTAGGCATAATTTACATTCGTTTTTGAATTTTTTATTTATATCTTTTAATAATAATAATAAATAATGTTACCTGTATGTGAAATATATTAGAATTGAATCATACAAAATATGTTAAGAAAAAAAATAAATTATTAAAAAGTTTCACTTTTTGGCGCACTCTACATATTATATAATGTAAAACATTGTCATAAAATCACTAGTGCTTTTGAGTAATCTCTCTCATTTAAACAATTACTTGCTCTCTATGCGCTACACAATACATAATAGTCGGTATATATGTCGATGATGTACGCGTTTTTTGTTGTAGTAATGGTAATATGTATGTGGTCTAGTGGTTAGTGTGTAAAAAGAAAAAAACTTTTCACATTAAATACTACAGACACACACCATGCATGAAACAAGCAAACAAATCACCAGATACACAAGATACAGAGTGGACTATAGTTTAGGCGACGAAGTGCAGAACTCTTCGCAGCGCAAAGAAATACCACACGCACACAGGTTCTACAATCTAGTTTGATCTAAAGCTGTCAACTTGCATTTTTTTAATCCACTAGTTATTAATAAATAGTATTCTTTTAATCATCATATAACATAAAAATCACAGAACATGGACATTAATAACAATGCTCCAAGCGCATTGGATAACCTTAGGTATCCTCTTGAACAACAACTTCTTGAAATAATGAGAAATTCGGATCTACAAAACAATACTGATTCGCTTAGGGGTAAATGTTCTCCTGCAAATTTAGATTGTGCTTTGAATACAAGAGGTATAGCTAGACGTCGTGGTAAATCACCATTCTTTACATGCTCATCTTCATCAGATCAAGAATTATTAGGCTTAGATGGATCAAATCAAAGTAAGTGATTTTTGTTTAAGCTCAAAACAAATAAAATTCATTTTTCTTTTCTTTTTCTTTTATAACAAATGAAAAGCTGCAGGCGAATCAAATGAACGATTTTCGCGAAAAGTATTCGTAGGCGGTTTACCGCCAGATATTGACGAAGAAGAAATAAAAGCAAGCTTCAGACGGTTCGGTAGTTTAGCAGTTGATTGGCCACATAAAGCGGAAAGTAAAAGGTAAATTTTGAAGGTTTAATGAAATAATACAATAACTCACTATTTATTATAAAAAATGATTTTTTTTTTCTCTTAAAATTCAACACATAGCTATTTTCCACCTAAAGGTTATGCCTTCTTGCTATTTCAAAACGAAGAATCAGTTCAGGTAAGGTTTATTACACCACTTAGATGAATTACAAAAAATAATGTTTTTTTTTTATTTAAAAAAAGGCTTTAATCGATTTATGTATAGCCGAAGAAGATAAACTTTATTTATGTGTGTCGAGTCCTACAATTCGCGATAAACCTGTTCAAATAAGGCCGTGGAGACTTTCAGACGCGGATTTTGTTCTAGATGCATCGATGCCATTAGATCCTCGTAAAACTGTATTTGTTGGAGGTGTTCCTAGACCGCTTAAGGTTAGCGAATAGTCTTGTTCTGTTTTATTCATTTTATTTCATCATTTTTTTTTATACAAAAGGCTATTGAGCTTGCAATGATTATGGATCGCTTGTACGGTGGCGTGTGTTATGCAGGTAAAATATTATTTAATAATAATATATTTTATAACTTTAATAAGTGAATGATTTTTTCAAACAAAAAAAAAAACAAAACAAACCAAAGGCATTGACACTGATCCTGAACTTAAATATCCCAAAGGCGCTGGTCGTGTGGCATTTTCAAATCAACAAAGCTATATTGCAGCAATTAGTGCTCGATTTGTGCAGCTTCAACACGCAGATATTGAAAAACGTGTTGAAGTAAAACCCTACGTGTTAGATGATCAAATTTGTGATGAGTGTGGTGGATCAAGATGCGGCGGTAAATACAATTTATTGATGAAATTGTACTTTTAATAATAAAAAAATAAACATTCTAGGTAAATTTGCTCCATTTTTTTGCGCAAACGTGACTTGTTTGCAATACTATTGTGAACACTGTTGGGCAACGATACATACACGACCAGGTAGAGAATTTCATAAACCTCTCGTAAAAGAAGGTGCCGATCGCCCGACTAGAGCTGTACCGTTTAAGTATGTGCAATTATGATTTTTTGTTTTATTTCATTCGACTAATAAACTTTTTTTTCATATGCTCTTAGATTTAAGAAAGTCATCTAAAATTTATCACCATTTTTTTATAAATATTTAATATTAGTAGTAATAAATTTTTAAATTCATTTGTTCACCAATCGCCGCGCATTCAACTTGATTATTGTCTGGTTTGATCTCCAGTTTATATTGCATTCTTTTTTGTACTTCAGCCCACCAATACACCACCCACCACCCCCGTAAAACTCTATTTTTATGAGTTTAATTTTTATCAAACAAATTTTCTTTTTTTTAATGCCATTTATCTTTCTTGTCACATTTACTAAATCGAATTCGAAATTTTATTCAATCATTCTTTTCAAAACAATGAATCAACAATAAAAAAATGATTCGAAAATAATCTACATTTCACCATCCAAACCTATACATTATATTTTGTCGTTTTTTTTCTACTTTAAAAATTTATAGACTTTTTTCATTATTCATTATTCAGATCGATTTAATAAAAAATTCGAATTTACAGATTCATTTATTAAATAGAAATTAAATTAAACAAAAGCTATTCATATTCTCAAATTAGTAAGACAAACTGCTTGTGTTGTGAATACATAGTTTGTCACATAAATTTCCTTTTTGTAGATTTATTTTTTATTTTTTTGAAATCCCTTCTTTTTGTATCGTGTTTTAACAGAGTTGTTTCTAAGTTATTTTTTTCTAATCTTTTTATTTTA
>BLXL01011313.1:0-24953 GCA_023170135.1 Acarapis woodi | reverse complement strand
TTAAGGCGAGAAACAGATGAATTATAAGTGATTCAAATTATTGTTAACGATAAGCAAAGCAAAGAAGATAAATAAAAATAGGAAAATAATGAAACCACATAAATAATCAAAGTTTAAAGAAATCCTCAAATCAACTCGAAGTATTTTAAAGTACTGCTAATATTATATTCAATCGTTAGAGAATGTGAATTTTCAAATTTTCTAAAAATACTTATTAACTTAATATACAATAGTAGTTTATTCGTGAATAAAATACGTGTAAATCAAATTCGATGAATTTGTAGCATATGATAGTTACAAAAAAAGTATTTTATCTTTTTTATATAATATAATATTTAGTGATTAATATATCAGATAATTTTGAAAAAATTTTTTTTGATTTTCAAGTCACTTAGTTAATGTGTGAAAGAATGAAAATAATTAAAAAATTTTCAATAATAAAAAGATTTAAAAAATTTCTGATAAAGAAAAACAAAATTTTAAATTTAATTCATTAAAATTATAGGATTTATTATATGACCTAATTTTATCGTTTAATTTTTCTTTTGAAAAAGTTTGAAAAAACGTAATCACATTACTCTGGCCTCTCGAACCTGTAAACAATCAATTCTAATTACAATCTAATAATTTTTATATATTAATAATTATTATTACAATAATTGTAAAATTTGAAAATACGATTCAGTGTGAAAAAATGGAATTCAAAATATTTTAATTGGATAGCATAATTATGGTTCTAAACATTTTAAATGTAAATTTATCGATAATTTCAAAATGAGTTTTAATAGCTATAATTAAATGAAATTAATTATTGATTTGAAAATAAAATTTCATCACAATAAAATTAAATAATATTGATAAAAGAATGAATCAAAAAAGAAAAATTTTGATGAATTCAAATTATTAAATTACAGAAAGTACCAATTTAATTGAATCGCTCACTCATCTTCTTCTCGAATACTTTCTGAGCTTTTTTTTTCATCTAAACAGGAAATGGAAGAAATGTATCTTTTAGATTTTTTTTTGTCTTTACGATTATTTAAAATATACAATAATAAGATTATAAATTATCAAAAATAAATTGAAAAAAGAAAGATAAAATTTAATTTAAAAAAAAAAATTAGCCGAAATTTTTCAAAAAAATAAATATTAATTTTTTTAGATCGAAATTTATCAAGAAAAAATATGAGAAATTTTAATGGTCATACCTTCTGTAGGCAATAATTGTTGTGAAATACGCGCCTGCTTTCTATTTCGATCATTTATACTACCCGTTCTGTTAACATTCGTTGTATCTTCAACAGTGGCAAGTAAGCAATCAATCCTAGAGTCTAAACTATATTGCTTGTCACTTAACATTAAACCCTTTAATCTTCGTCGTAATGCAGTATTGCCAGAACTGAATGTTCTTTGCCATTTGGTACTTAGACTAAATTTACTTACAAACTCTTTTAACACTTCTTGATTATTTTCATCTATAATTGCAGCAAACGAACCATTCACCTTTTTGAAAAACATGAAAAAAAAAAAGATTTGCTAGTTATTTGTGTAATGAAAATGAACTATCAAATTTCAATTAAATTTATTTACGTATTTATTAACAAAAATTTGGATTTTATAAACAAGGGCTTACCAATTTAGGTGTCATTAAACTATTACACAAGAGTAAAGAAGTGCCAAAGTTGACGTGTAATTGTTGTAACTTGGGTGTTTTAGTTTTTGCATTTTGTTGATTGGCTGCTGCTTCAACTGGTAATTTTGTTAGATCACCATGCCGTTGTTCCATTAGTACTTTAGTAGCCATTTCTTGAATGACAAGCCAATCGCGTTCAATATCTCCTCGATTAGTTCTCGACGAAGTTACAGCAAATCGAATCACATAAGTTCCTCGCAAAGAAGCAGGTACACAATGTAATTTACCTTGTGAATTCAATTTTTTGAGTAAACATTCAGTTAATTCATTTCCACTTCGTAAACGTAGAACAACAAGTCCAAGTATTCTTGGAGCTTCAACTTTGAATCGTTTGTCTTGTTTTATTAAATTTTCAAGATAATCAGCCAATTGTACACCACGTCTAATATGCTCTTGCAAACCTTGAATTCCGAAATTTCGAAGGACACACCAAAGTTTGAGTGAACGAAATCGTCGTGAAAGTGGGATTTGCCAGTGCATATAATCAATGGCAAAGCCAGTTTGTTCATGTTTAAGATACAGTGGATTTACATTGAATGTTCTATGTAATGACGCGACTTTTTTAAACCAAAGAGCTGTACAATCAAAATGAACATTTAACCATTTACTTGGATTAAATGCAAAACTATCGACAAGTTCGATTCCATCCATTAGATATCGAAACTCTTCGCAAACAAACGCACTACCAGCATACGCACCATCCACATGAACATAACAATGATGTCTATTTGCTACCTCGCAAATGCTCCTCAAATTGTCAAATGAACAGCATCCAGTTGTACCCAATGTAGCACAAATGAAGAATGGCGTCAAATTCAGCTGTTTGTCTTGAATAATACTAAATAAAAAATGTTACGCAAAATATAGATACAATTAATACACAGATATTTGAAATTCAAAAATAAATTACCATTTCTCAAGATGATCAATTCTCATTGAATAATTTTCATCCGATTCAATGTATCTTAATTTAACTAACCCAACCAAACTGGCTTTCTCAACGCTACTATGTGCTTGATCAGAGCAATATGCAACCAATTTAGAATTAATTTCAGAATCTTCTTCAAGAACAGGCGGATTCTTTGCATTTTGAATAAGTTTTTGTTCTAACTCTTCTAGACTAAATTCCATTAATTCACGATCAAATTCATGATCGACATCATTTTCGAATTTTTGAAATTGGGAATTTTTTTGATTTTGTTGATTTTGCAATTGAATTATATTAAGATTAAGTTGCTGTTGCCTGTGTTCCCAAATTCTAAACTGTTGTAATTGTTGCTGCTTAATTCGTCTGATTGCATTTGTTCGAGCACATAACAATGATACAAAAGTAGCTTCACTTGCTGGAATTGAAATCAATATATGCAACAATTAGGCTCACGATTAGAAAAAAATCATAATTTACCTGTGGTTTGTATCACACCACCTCCTTTGCCTATAAATTTTCAAAATCATTAAAATTTTCGAATTATTTATCTTATAATGTAAAAATTTATAAAAAAAAAAAATGCTCGGTAATTTGATTTCAGATTAATTTTATAATTTACCTCCACTTTGCTTGTTCAAAAAGCATGGTGGCAAATGTATTGCTTTAGCTAGCCAATCCATCACAATAACTTCAAGTTCAGTACATGCTGGACTTGATGCCCAAGTAAATCCTAAACAATTGAACGCATCTGCCAACATATCACCTGTTCACAAAATTCAATATTTTTAAAAACTAAATTATTCCATAATATGATGGATGGAAAATTTACCCATTAATGATGCAGGAGAATTTAAAGCAGGGAAGTATGCATGCATATAAGGACTTTGCCAATGGGTAATACCAGGTAAAATGAGGTCTCGTATATCACTGAAAATTTTATCCCATGATTCACCTGATAAAAAAAATTTTAAACAGTAATTTACAGAATATAATTTATCTTTTCTTAAATGGGTGATAAATGACAGGAAAAGAAAATCAACTATTGAATTTAAAATATTAAAACTTTAAATCAATACCTTTTTCAGGTGCTACATCTGGCAGCAATTCTCTCATATAACCTATTTATGAAAAAATTTTTATCACTCTATCAATGATTTTTAATTTGATCGAAAAATTACCAGGTTGAACAGCAGGAAAAACGCGATAATTTCGAATATTTGTCATATAATCAGCGATAAAGTCGACAATTTTTTTTGCTAAAGAAATCGATTTTTTTATTAATTTTGTATTCAAGAACTTATTTTAATAAATAAAAGTTTTTTTTTATGAATACCTTCAACTCTATATTCTTCCCAATCCATTTTTTATATGAAAAAAAAGAGATAATTATTTCTCGTAAAACGAAAGAAAAAAAATTTCAGAAACAAACATCAAGTGAAGATTTATAAGCGAAAATGACTGATAAAAAAATTTTCTCAGTCATTCTAAAATTGAAAAAAAAAAACAATCTATTAAAAAGGATCAAAGGTAATTCATTAGTTTTCTTATTAAATTACTGCAACCTTATTTTAGAAACTGTTAACTAAGCTATGCGTTTTTAAAATAATTTTACTGTATTACTTAATGTGTAATAATCACCGATACATGCCATAAGTATTTGGTTACGTTGGAATGACTTATTATTACTATTTAGATAAAATTTTTCAAGAATCATCTTGATTTTTAAAGGCGATTCTTTAAGTTTCGAATTTCGATCAACAAAATTTTAGATTAAAACTTGTTAAAATAAATTAAAAAGATGTTCGGTTAAACAAAAAAGTTTAAAAGGCTGTAAAAGTGATCCTTTAGTTACCTAAATTATATTACCAAAAACTTGCTTTATCATTTTAATAGATAGCATATAATAAGGGATATAAAATTTCATATCTCTTGCCTGACGTGTTCCATTGAAGAAAACAGAATTTATATTTGTGGATGCATAATTTTTCATTTTATTTAGAAATGACCTATAATTAACGCAAAGAAAAAAATTTTTCAATAAGATACTGAACAAAAATGCTATATGCAGATAATGTTTAAACAAGAAAAATTTTAGGTTGGCGGCAAATTTTTACCAGACGCTAAATTTCTTGTTTAGAAAGTCTAAATATTGTAATTGATATCTAATGAACTGTTTGAAAATATACATAGGATTAAAATGTAAATTATTTATATATCAAATAAAATTTTGAGAACTTTTTAACTAGAAGATAAAATTTTCCAGCCTTCAAAATCTAAACTGTTTGAAAACATCTGAGTGTTTATGACTAAAACAAGTTTCTAATCGTTCCAGACTTGAAGAGAATTTTTTCAATAGAATCCATTTCGACATCGATACAAAAAAATATATAAAATTTTATTTCTTCGGTGATGGATTTAATTAGTAATGAAAGATAAAATAAAAATAGATCTTAGTTCAACCAAGCTTGACATTGAACTTGTGAACTATTAGATAGAGACAATTTACAAGGTTAGCGAATATTTTAAAAAGGTGTAAAATCTACATTGATTCATCATTTTATTAATATTTATTTTTTTTATATATTAATACAAAATTAAAAACTTTATTGGAAATGATTTATAATATATATAAAATGGTATATATATTTAATTTGATTTACAATTTTTAAATTTTATGCCAGTGACTAGTTGTTTATAAATTTATTTCAAAAATAAATCAATGAAAACAAAACTTACCTTTATTAACAATTGTGTAGTAAATTATTTCTATGAGAATTTGAAAATTAAACGATAAATTATTTTTCATAGGGCCTATATTTCGAAACAAAAATATTTTAGGAAATTCTTGATCAGATAAGCCTCGTAATGATTAGTAAAAACAATTTGAAAAAAGCTAGACAATCAACCGAACTATTGTAAAAAGAAATATTTAAAATTTATTAAAAAACTTGAATTTATTTGAAACTAGAGTTGAGTATTTGCAGCCGTATTGAAGAATGGTTTTACTTGATTGGCAGTTGCATTATTTTGTGAATTTATATTAAACAAATTATTAGTTGGTTGTTGACCAAAACCGCTAGTGTTTGTTGTACTCGGACCAAATAATGTTTGAGTTTGAGTGGGTTGAGTAGATCCGAATGCACTAGCATTAGTACTAAATGATAGATTAAAAAAATATTCATTGCAAATTGATGATCACGTGTAAGCTAAACTAATTCTTAATCTAGTTAAATAAATGTACATCAAAACAAAAATGTCAACAACCATAAGCTATTCAGGAACATCACATATAAATACTTATGAAGCGAACAAATCAAAGATTCAGTTAGCATTGAAATTTAAAGAATTTAAGAAAATCTAGATTCCAATAACAGATGTTCAGTGATTATCATATGTTTCATAATTGAGCAGATGTACACGTCCAAGTTGATTAATAAAATTGATAGAATTTATTTAGCAGAAAATAATATTAATTTAAGTTCTAAAACATTTTAAATTAAGAAGTGGCATGATGATGTTTTAATAAGGTTTCCTTCTAAACGAACAGCCATCCCTTAATCTTCCTTTACCGCCAGTTGGAGTACACAAGATAGTCGTACAACCCTTACATTGAATTACAGATTGTGCATGGGAAAATACAGTTTGAATTCTCAGACAACCTTCATTTGATAATTCAAATAATTCGTTTTGAAACAGATTTTTTAAACAGATCAAATTGACCAGAGTGAATAATAATTTAATATCACATTGCATAATTTAGCAAGAAAAAAAAAAATTTCAATTAGAAATATCTTTTTTGACTACAAAAATTGATAAATTTTTTAAATTTTTTAATTCAATTAAATTATAGAATAAGCAACATTCAAATATAATTACCTGGACATTTGACATCCATAAAATAAGAATTTGGGTGAGGAACCAAACGCTTCAATTTGCATTTTCTCCTTTCGGTCTTTGGATCAGGATGAAGAAGATCTCTCGCTAACTATAGTTTGAAAGTGTAAAAGAAAAACAATTAATGGAAACACGGAAATAAAGATCATTTATCCGATATATTAATCGTTCACATGTATAGTTTCATATTAAATATTCTAAAGCCTGACCCTGACAAAAAGTAATCGTGTAACACGTAATAAAAATTTAGAAACTAATTAATCAAAGATAATTCTTCAGAAAGACGAAAATCAATTTGAATAAATTAACCTTATTATTATTAACACTAAAAAAATGTCACTGGAACTAAATGACGAACAGTTAAAAATAGAAGTTGATTTTACTTACAGGCATTTTGAACAAACTGTAATTGGCCAATCGAAGCAAAACTAAAAGATTTTAACAACTACGTTGATTCGTAATCAATAGTTGGCTTCTTAATTCGGATTAAAAAAGCCGAGCATTAAAATTGAAAATGTGTGAAACGAAAATAGCGGCATCGAATGTATGAGAGGAAAAAGGAAGTTAAGAATGTGAAAAACAAGCCGAAAAAATGACTTATACGTAATTTCTTTGGCGCAATTCTCAATTTAAGTGAAAATAGACACAAAAGCTCAAAAATCGGCTGATTAATATATAACATTTTTTATCACAATTAATTATCTACATTGTGAAATTTATTTTAATATCTAAAAGCGAAAAAATTTCGAAATAAAGCCTTTTTTTTCTTTTTTTTTTTTACAAATATAATTTGTTCTGAAAACTTAGTTGCTGATAAATTGCTAATTAGAATCTGAAAATTCAAAATAAAAAAGTTCTCGAAGAAGTATAACTAAGAGTGATAATTTTTAATTTTTTTCAAAGGGTGGATCAGATATGAAACCATGTGAGTGAAAAAAATAATTAAAATATACTAGGAGTTGTAATTCTAAGAAAAAGGGACTTGAAATTTGTTATTAACAAGTTTATCATGACTTAATAAAAATGCAAATAATCTCAAATTATTTAGATTAATTGTCTTGTATCAAGAACAAAATTAAAATGAATAATCAAAATGATTGATCCTGAAAGAAATATTCTAGTCACATAAGCTATTTAAAGAAAAGTTGGGAAAATTTTATCATAATCACCTTATAAGTAAAATTTTTATTAGAATTTAACTAGAAATTTCACCTGATTTGGGGACATGAAGTCAAAAAATTAATGAGTGTAAAATTTTAATATTTCAAGGTCGTTTACAAATAGAAATATCGGTTTGCTTTCTAAAAACAGGAATGCAAAAGATGCGTTTTTTATGTGGTTACAAGAATAAAAATGAAAAAAATTCTAATTGATAAAATTTTGGTGAAATCTGACAGTAAAAAGTTTTTTATTGACATATCTGTTTCATATAATCTATAAGCAGGCATTTATTTCATCAAAAAGATCATTAAAACATAGATTATATATATATTTCTAACAAAATTTTTTCAAATTGAAAATTCTTAAGAACACAATTCACTCAAAGCCGATCTACAATTAAACTGAAGTTCTCTCAAGGAGTAATCACTCGGCACTGGTAAATTAATTAAATATCTAGAATTGTTGAATTCATGATAAATCAAATTAATTTTTCGAGCCATTTCGCTTTGACACAACCTTTGACGATTGTTTGTACACTTCATTAGATTAAAATTAAAAGGTTGATTAATTAAGGCTTCGTCAATTTGTTCAGAGTTCATGCATTGACAATAGATATCAAATAAATGACAACCAGATATGTACCAGTTCGGTATAATTTCACTAAATGGTTTCAATCGATCGATTAAAGTTCGTAGCTTAGCATGTTCTTCATTAATCACTAATTCTGGAAAGATGTGTTCAACTAAAACATTGTGTGCTTCAACCCATTCTTCACATTCTAATAGTTCACTACCATAACTAGCTAGATTAAATTTCGATTTTGCATATACAGCCTTAGCAGATGCGATATACTTAATTGGTACGTTCAAATGATGTTTTAACCATTCTTCATTTTCATTATCCAACTGTTCGACAAAATTAAAGAGAAGTTCTTTGAGTGTATATTCTCTTAATAAGTCATGTTTAATATGACACGCTACATAACAAGCCCATTTAATATCTTGACACATTAATTCGCTAGCCAATAGACCGTGCTGCACGTCAGAATTTATACCTGGTTTGATAATGCCATAGCTCTTTAATGATTGAAGCAAAAACCAAGCTTCCAAATCATTTTCAGTTGAACTTATTGCTATAAGTGGACTATTGTTTGAAATCAAATGATATTCCACATCGTTTGTTTTACGAGTCATATTTTGAATACAATTAGCCAATTCATTATTTGCTGAATACAATAGAAGTAAAGCTAATTGTTGAGTCCAAGTCAAATTTTCGAGTAAATCAATTTGATGATTATTGCTGAGACGATATTTTGTTTCGCCACTTAATAAAATGTATATCTTAAGAAGTTCATCTGATATAAATGTATCACCTTGCAATGTTTTCCATTCTAACAACTGTTGGCAAATATTGGTCTTGATGGCGAAATTGTTACCTGAAGCAAGTAAAATAGCTAGCTTTGGATGATTTGCTGAAATTGAATCATCTACAGCTTTTTTGATTTCATTAGATGCTAGGTAATAGATAATTTTGTCATATAAATTTGTTGGCTTAGTTAATTTACGATTCTGTTCGCTTAACCAATCAATAATTCGATTCAATCTTTCTTGATTATATTCGTATTCACTTTCAATATCATCTAAACTAGCATATAATGCTTTTATAAGTTTTTCTAAATGATCGATATTGTATTTATTTTCAATAGTGGGTTTCACTTGGATGTAGGGGGCTTTGTCGTTAGATGGTAGACAAATTTCACTATTATAAATCATCTGCAAACTGAAACGTTCATTTAAATTTCCATTATTCAAATCAGGTATAAGTTGAAGTTTGCAAATATTTACGTTGCGACCATCAATTGTAGCAAAATTGTTAAGACTTTTTATAAAGCGTACTTTAGGTACTCTTGAACATTTAATTGAGCTTATATCGTAATAAATTTTATTCTTGGCAGTATAATCATCTGGTTTAAGAACCAAATCAAGTTTCTTTGTATATTGAGGTTGAATAAATGAAAATGATGTAATCTGTTTGTCTAAATAATCATCAGCAATCAAATCAGATTTTAATAATATCTTGGCTTTTTTTGCTGATTTTTCGTAATCGAGATCCATATTCAGTTTTTCCTCGTTTTCAAATAAAACATTTCTCAATGTATAGTCGTAAGTATTTGCCACTCGTATGTCTTCTGGAAAATCATATAAAATCTCTTCGTCTTCCTCATCAAGACCTTCTGTAGTGGTAGTAATAGTTTCATCTTCATCAGCTTGCCAATTTTGAAATATCTGTTGCTGTTGTCCAACTGGCTGTGTTTGCATCTGATTCTCTTCCTCTTCATCATCGACAAGCCCATATTTTGAAAAATGTTTCACTTTGAAAACCCATGAACCCGTATCAGGCCTGTATTCCTTAAAAATACCACCGAATTTAATTGTTGCATTTTCAATTTTTTCAGAATAATTCATTTTAATTAGCCTTTGTGGATCTTTTATTAATTCATGTGTTGTTTTGTCGACTGGCCATACTTTGTGCAATGTGATTTGAGCTGGCCTATTCAAACCAAAACCTTCTTCAGGCTTATTTTCATCATCAGGATACACAATCACTTCTTTTCGACGAATGTGCACTATTTCATCTAAATTTAGACCATAAATATCTAATGGTCCTTCCCAAAATATTGAACCATAACCATGTCTGCCAACGGTAAAACTTTCTACAATACATGTTTCGTTTTCTACTTCTAATTGGTCAAGTGGTGGTATGGTAAAATATTCAGTTCGTGTCAAAATCACTTTACATTTCTGTATAGAATAGGGTGAATTTAAAACTGGACTTGGGCATATGTCTCCACTATCATGACCTAAAATCGAATAGTTTTGACTATCGTTTAATGAAGTTGCACTTGTTTCAGGCGAGTTAATTGCTATATGATGCATCGGTTTATTTACTGAATTACTTCTATCTGCCAAAATAACTGATTGTACGGGTGATTGAATGGAAGGTAATGAATTTAACGTTCCAGGATTTTGATTATTTGCAGCAGGTGTGGAAGAAAATGCTTTTACTGTTTGTGGCCTGAAATACTCTAAAAGAGTATTATCCGAATTGACGGTTGTTTCATTAGATGATTTCTTTTGTACAGTTGAACTAGCCAAAGGTATTTTAAGGGATGGAACTAATTGCTGTTTGCTACTACTCTGAAAACTATTGCTTTCGTCATTTTTCGCACTATTATTCAAGGCTAAGATTGAAGTATTTAAATTTTCTTTTGGTTTGATAGTAAGTTTTTTGATATTTTTTCTAGGTACAAAAATGTTGTCTCCAGTCTTTCTATCATCTGGATTTTCATCGTCTAAGCCATCAAATAAAAGTGATGTATTCTTAACAGCAGAAACGGGAACTCTTTGCATTTGATCTGAATTTTTGTTGTTAGAAAATGATACTTTATATTTATTAAGCACTTTAGGATCAGTGGTAAATTTAAGACTCGAATTCGAAGTTGGCGAACCGCTCACCTTATTTTGAAACAAACTTGAAGAACCATAAGGTAATGATTGAAGTCTGTTCATGAGCAAATCACCATTTTGTGCATTGTTTGGACCGCTAATTTGTTGAAGTGAAAGAACAGAACTTTGATTTGGCGCTGTTAATCCGAATAGGTTGGTGCTCGAAGTTGCATTACCAAACAGTGAACTAGTTGTACCTGTTGTATTTGAGTTGCCAAATAAATTTGTACCACCGGTTGCTAAATTTGTACTACCTAGACCCGTTGTATTTCCAAAAAGCGATGTGGTTGATTGTCCGGCTGTATTAAGCGTGTTTTGTGTTCCTAAGCCTGTAGTAGCAGTCGAAAAATTAAACATCGATTTAGGTTGGGTATTAGCTGTACCACTCATACCAAATATTGAAGTTGACCCAGGATTGTTAGGAAATAGATTACTACTTGTTGTGGCTGGTTGAGTCGCTGTGCTAAAGTTGAATGATGTGTTACTTGCTGATACACCAAAAGCACTTGTATTAGTACCAAATATTGATTTTGAGACACCTAATGCATTTGTTGGCGCATTGCCAAATAATGAATTTGTTTGAGTATTTGCAGCCGTATTGAAGAATGGTTTTACTTGATTGGCAGTTGCATTATTTTGTGAATTTATATTAAACAAATTATTAGTTGGTTGTTGACCAAAACCGCTAGTGTTTGTTGTACTCGGACCAAATAATGTTTGAGTTTGAGTGGGTTGAGTAGATCCGAATGCACTAGCATTAGTACTAAATGATTTATTAAACGTTGAATTGAATATTGATGTAGTCGGCGTAGTAGTAGATGGAGCACCAAATGTGGTTTTGTTTGGATTAAATAATGAGTTGCCTGCCGTATTAGTTGTGTTAAATGAAACTGTACTTGGTTGTGATCCAAAAAGGCCAGTTGATTGTTGATTTGTTGTAGAAGAACCGAACATTGTCGGCATTGTTCCACCCTTACGATTTGCTTGGTAATCTTCATACCTTAATTCTTCAAGTGATTTATTTTCATATTCTTTCATACATGTGATACATTGATGTCTAGTATTTATATTCTGATTGCTGCCATTTTTAATCATGATATCGGTACTTAAAAGAGGATTGAATTTGGTTGTGGTACCGGTGACACTTGAAACACTTGAAAAACTATTCAAACCGGTAGATGCACCAAATAAATTTGAAGATGTGGTTGTTCCAAACTTATTTGCACCAAACAACGATTGACTATTGTTCATTGTATTGGTACCTTGAAATAAGGTATTACTTGTTCCGAAGCCTGTTTTTTTTTATTTGAAAAATTCATTCATTAGTAGATAGAGATTCATTGAAGAAAGATTTAGAAATGTAATTTACCTGTAGTTGCTGTCGATGTACCAAATACTGAATTTTGGGGTTGGCTTGATGTGCTGCCAAATAAATTTCCAGAGGTAGTCTGTTGTGGTTGGCCAAATAGATTATTTGATGTTGTATTTGTAGAACCAAAGCCAGTTGTTGAACTCCCAAATAGTGAACTCTGATTTTGTTGATTCAAGCTTCCAAAACCTCCAGTGCCAGTTGTGGAGCCAAAAGCATCTATAAAATTTACCAGATAAGAAAAATTCAATTAAATAATTGGAAAGATTTTGAAAAAAAATTTTACTCACTTGGCCTGCCGAATGTTGACATTGTGAACTAATTTAATATTGTGAATTAATTTAGTTCAACAAATCAAAAGAAAATCAATAAATTTGTTGATTATGATTCAGGAGAACCATTCAATTGTAAGCCTAGGGGTAAAAGAATCGCAAATGAAAGAAAAAAAACCACAACAAAAATGCGTTTGAAGATTTTTCTCTTGTTTATATGCTGTTAAATAGGCGCTTAAAAGTGAAGCGCTTTATTTCAAAATTTATCACTATTTTCACAACAAATATAAATATCCATTATTTCAAACATTTAAAATTGAAATATTTAAAAAATGATCTGAAAAAATTTTCAACCAAAAAATCAAAAAAGCATAAACTTGGACAATTGTTTTTCACCGAATTTTACCTTTTATTTTCGTATTTTTTGTTATTTCCTCTTTTTTCAAGATGATTTTCAAAATAAAAACTAGAGATTTTATTTACTTTCATTTATTTCAAATTATTAAAGAACTGCAAGAAGATTGTGCAATTAAAAGTAAACCGATCTGAATATGCTAATGAAAAAAATATGCAAAATGGTTCATTTGTTGAAATGTAATTTATAATTTTTATTTATAAAAATTAAGGGAAAAAACTTTCCTCATAATTTCTATTTGTAATGTAAGTATGATGTTTTTCGAAAACAAATTTAGAAAATCCATTGAAAATCAATAACAACTCTAACCTTTACTTATTTTGACCCAAATTATATTTTTTAAACATTCTTCCTAGATTTACTTGAAAGTTAATTGAAAAATTTCAAATATTTTTTTAATAAAAATAATTGAATAGACATAAAAAATAAATTTAAATCAGACTAGGTGGACGTGCGATTTCTTTTTTCAAAAAATTTTTCGTATATCCTTTCTATCTTTTGATTTTAAGAACATTTAAAGATTATTCAAAGACCACCATTATTTCAAATTAAAAAAATAATAAATTATATAAAAACTTAGATTATTTTTTCACTTAGATTTTCACTTTTTAGGCTGTACAAAATTTTG
The DNA here is from genome assembly GCA_023170135.1 of Acarapis woodi. NCBI lineage: Eukaryota > Metazoa > Arthropoda > Arachnida > Trombidiformes > Tarsonemidae > Acarapis > Acarapis woodi. The sequence continues at coordinate 11,087 of BLXL01011313.1, read as the reverse complement.
ATTTAAATCTTGATTCATCTCATCAAGCCAATCTTTGAATGATATATTAGCCGCCCATATTATTGTTTTAATAATAGTTGATCCAATAAGGCCAGATAAAAATCCGATCATCAATGCACTTGAATATGCCTTAAGACCACGATTATATCTTGTCATCGAAAAGGCTACACCGGCAGCGATTGATACATCAAGAATTCTAAAATCTTTTCTATAAACGAATGAATGAACCGTTAGTAAAGTGCAAAGACCACAAAGAGTCGCACACTTGGTACCAAATGAGATTCCTCGACTTAGAAGTTTTTCAACTGTGAACCAAAAAATTTCTTTTTTTGCATCTCGTTTGCCCAAAAATACTGATGCATTGTGACGAATGTGAAATTCTCTCATTATTTCATTTGAACCAAATAATGCTCTCCAAATTCCACCAGCTATAAATGAAAATGTAAATGACTTAATTACAAGATTAGATTCATATCGTTCTACACCTCTAAAAACATCTTTGTATAAATTCTTGATTCTATCCCAACCACTCTCATTCTCATTGTCATAAAATTTTCTTGATTCAATTTGTTCTTTACTAGACATTTATTTATATGTCCTAAATTATTACGAATCGAAGAACGAAAAAAAATTCAGAATTGAAAAAATTAAGAAAAACCAATCGTAAGTAAAAATAAAAACAAACGTTGATTTGTGTGGGTAATTCACACATGAGACAAATCTTCTATTAAGTACTTGCGCAGAGGAAAATTTTCCATTTATTTTCATAAGTTGTATTTTAAAAAATAACTATATTTTTGTGTAACAAGAATTTCAATGTATGTATTTTGCATTTCTTTTTGTTTTAATTTTCAGTTTATTAACTTTTGCTTGAAATTAATAAAAAAAAATATTTAAATTTGCATGCAAATGAGATTAATTTTTTTTTCGTCTTATCGTGAAATAAAACATAAATGCAAATAAAATGATTACAATCAAAGACTGATTGACTTATATATATGTGAAAGTATATAATTATAAAAATAAGTGAAATAAAATTTGAATCATATCACTCATGATCTTATGTAATACGATCTTTACTTTTGATTAATATCTTAATTCGAACCCTCAAATTTAAAATTTAGTTTTTCATTTTTTTATAGTATTTTATAATACAACTCAAGCTGAATTTTAAGTTTTTAATTATAAAATTATAATTTTCTATTCGAAACTATTGATAAATTGAATGAAAAATTTGATTTTCTCTTAAATTTAAACAAAAAATTTCATTAGTTAAAACTTTTAATTATTGATCGAATTCTATTAAATCTCAATTTAAAAACTAACCAAAAATTGAAAAAAAATTTTTAGCAGTGGTTAAAAAAAAATAAATTTCTTTGAATTTCAGAATCATATTTTGAAATCAAATAAAAGAAATGCAAAAATGAATGATTTTTTTAATTATTTGATTTTTTGATTGTCATTCTGATTAATTTAAAAATAATTTTAACTCTTATTTAAATTAATTGCCACGTTTGAATAGTTTTGATTCATAATTAATGCAATTAATAAGAATCTAATTTTTTTAAGTTTTATTTTTTTTTATATAGACGATATATCAGGAAATTCTTTTATCGAAACTTAAAGGAATCAATCGTCCGATTCCCTTGCCATTCTTTAGAAAATTGATTTTTAAAAATTTACTAATGTACTTTTTCAACAAGTTTTTCAAATTTCTCAAGAAATTTTTTATTCACTATTTAGGAAATATCTTGACAAACTTTCTCTATCACATGAGAATAATCAGTTTAGATCATAAAAAGAAATATGGTTTAGTACACGAGATTTACATAAGTACGATTCTGTTGATAATTGTTTGTGATGCGGAAATAGCAAAATTAGTGACGGTAAAGGATGCACGAAATTTCACAAATATAAATGTATTCAAATTAAATCGGAAAAATTTCAAAGACAGTTTCATATTTAACATAGGTATATTTGTTGTTCCAAAATTATAAATTTTGGAATTATTACTATTAAATTTTCAAAGGGAAAAAATAGAAATAGGAATGAGCTATGATTTGATTTATTTGGCAATTATAATTATTGATCAATTTGATTAATGTAACAATTGATATAATTAGGTATAATAGAGTTCTCTTAGAAATGGTATTTTTGAATTTATTAAGTGGCGCTTTTGCTTGTAGATATTTTAAACATTTTTTACAGGTATAGTATGCGAAGTTTATTAAATTTCAGAATGTTCTTGATCAATAAATCAAGTATTGAAGGCATTTATGAGCGATTATTTTAAATATTTGCGTCATTAATGTAGACTATTTCTCGCTCCTAATTAATTTTTTTTGTTTCACTATGAACATTACTAATTCAATTTTATTTCAGATCTTGATATTTCTTATTTATAATTATTTTTATTTTACAAAAAAAAATAAATATTTAGAACATTCTTAAAAATATTTTTAGAAGATTAGATTAGATTAGATTTTAGAAGAGATGATAATTTTTAAAGAGAATAAAGTATATGCATTTGATATATTTTTGATAACTTTTATATAATATTTGTTTAAATCAAAATTTATCTAACATTTGTAAAATATTTCTAAAAAGTAACGTTAAGTAGTAAAATTAGTTCCATAAAGGTTGATATAGCGCTTAAATAATAAATTTTCTATTGGGTATTGTCATCCGAATAATATTGACCTCATTTTATTTCAACTATTCTGTACGACTATTTTTTTGCCAATGATAATATTCAACTAATCTATTGTTTATTATGATGACTAAAAGGTAAACAAATGAATGAACCGTTAGTAAAGTGCAAAGACCACAAAGAGTCGCACACTTGGTACCAAATGAGATTCCTCGACTTAGAAGTTTTTCAACTGTGAACCAAAAAATTTCTTTTTTTGCATCTCGTTTGCCCAAAAATACTGATGCATTGTGACGAATGTGAAATTCTCTCATTATTTCATTTGAACCAAATAATAATAAAAAAAATAATAAAAAAATACTTTTTTATTATATTCCCTATCGTACGTAATTTCTAACATGTATTTCTCTTTTTTATTCTAAATTTTAATTTATCAACAGGTTATTTCAAGATTTAACACCTTTCAATTAAAAGTAGCTTATTAGCCTACTTGTTTTTAATTAAGAAAAACATCAATGTACCTTTTCATTAATTTCTTAATTGAATGATGCACATGATTCTTATCATAAATGATTAACGATTCAGTTTTTGTATAATAAAAAATTGATTACAAAATGCAACAAGTATTTCCAATTATATTTTCTTTCCGATTAAATTTCGACTAATTTGAATGGTTTCTTTAACCTTCTCTTAATTTAATTTTTGATTAATTATCGAATTATTATTCAATTTTATTTTTTCAATTTGGATACTCCTAACCATGATCCCCATAAGGATAAAGAATTATCTATAAAATTTCTATTCTCGTGTATAAATAAGTTTCAATTCTAATAGTTCGCTATTTATTTGTTCTTATTGCATTATTCGCGAGACTTACTTAATAATTTGAAATCATTTGATTATTATTTTTGATTTAATTTTTCAAGGCAAATTTAATTTGAATTTTTTTAGAAATATTTTATTGCAAATAAAAATTGATTCATTTATCTTTACAATTGATTTTACACCCATTTACTAATAAATTGACTAAACAACAATGATAATGATTCAATAAAATCACTGTTTGTTTTAAATGGCCGTCAGTCTCACATTTTTTTTCTATATATACACTTCTCATAAATTTAGATATCCTTACAACAATTTTTCTTTTATTTCAAAATGATTTTTTCAAATGATTCATTAATTAAAAATAAATTATATTCATTTGAACACTGGGAAATAAGTACAAATATTAACTTGATGATCTTTCAACACTTTTTTTATGTAACGACTGATTTAGTCATCAGAAACAAATTGATGAAAAAATTTTGCAGGGACGTTTAAATGATATAATTTTTACAATTTTTAGCATAAAATCAAAACTTATACTGTTCGATCAAAATATTTTTTCACGCCATAGATACATTTTTGATAATGACTTGCTTTTAAAAAATAAAATAATTTGACTATATTTAGACTGAAAAAAAAATTTCATTTTTATACTTTTACAAAAATTGATGCTAATGTTTATAGCAACATATTAACTTGGTTTAGAAGCGGAAAAAAAATATCTCGTATTTATAATAATATTTTTGTTCAAATATCTTAAAATCGAAATTTTGATTTTTCGCCTTATATAAAATTTGGTGTTAAAATTTTTAAATTAAAATAAGAATTAAATTCTGTACTGTCTTAAAAAATAAGAAATAAAATATTAGTAAACGAAATTGTGAAAATAAGAATTTCGATAAGAAGATAATGATATATCAAAAAAAATTGACTCTATTCAAGCAATTTTAGTGTAAATAATTTGAAAGAAAAAAAAATTTTTATGATTTTTTTAAATTATACTAAAAACATTCGATGTAATTTACTTGCACTTAAGAATTTTCGATAATTTTTTTTTTGATTTAAATACTTTGCTAAAAAATAATTATTTTTTTAGTCAAATTTTTAAATTAACAGTTGACTATATTGAATGATATTGCAAAGTTTAATATTCAACACGCAAATATAATCACACTTAATTTATTATTGGCATTTCTAAATGGACTTATTTAAATTTATGAGTTTTAAGATTTTGTTAGTACATAATTGGAATTACCAATTAAACTCTTTTTTTACTTGTTTTAAAAAGTATTTTTTTATTAGAGTAAATTTGAATTATACTCTTTTTTATCACTGTTTTGTATGCTGAAATTAAAATTTATTTTTTATCTTTAAAAATTTTAATTTGATTATTTTTCATTATCAGACATTCTTTCGGATATTTTTTAGCGTGAAATTTTTGTCTTCCAAAAAAACTTTTCAAAATATCTTGATAGTATGTACATATCGTTTTTATTTTACACTTTTCTAATAAATTTTATTTCATGATAAATTATTAAAAAAAGTTACCTTATTTCATATGTGTTTTGATTCCAAATTTTTTATAGGTAACTTGTATTCATTGAAAAAAAAGAAATATCTATTCTGTGATAAATGTTTCAAAATTTCTTCTCAATTTATTTTTTGAATCATAATTTTCGAAATAAATTTAAAAAGTGTGGGTTTGATCCAATTTTTTTTTATTTCCCTTGATAGGATTCAATCAAGATTGGTTGCTGTGATCAAAAAATTTATTTTTCAGAGATGAATATCGGTTAGTCTTGAAAAATTTTTTTCAAATATATTTGTTTAAAATATTGCGAAAATTTTTCAAGATAAGTAAGAATAATGAAATAATATTACTAAAAAATTTTAAATTGAAAAGCAATTTTTTTTATAAATTATTTTATATGTAATTTAATTCAATAAACAACCTCATTAAGTAAGCTCATGTAAAATTGGGATCCGGTCATACAATTTTCGATCTATTATTAATGGTGTTAAGTTTTTGAAAAATTGAATTTTGAGTTGCTATTAGTCTGAAAAAAGTTATCATTTTTTTTCATTTTTAATCAAATGCTTTTGAATAATTAAATATAAAAATTAAGTTAGTAAAAATTTTTATTTTTTTGACTCATTTAATTTAAAAAATTCAAAGTAAAATTAATGAATATGAATTAATTCTAATAATCCTTCTTAAATTTCTTATCATGAATTTGCACCGTCTGATTAAAATTTTAATCAAAAGTTTGAAACTATGTTGATTACATAAAAAAAAAATTCATCAGCAAAATAAAATAAAAAAATATTAGACGCAAAAAACAAAATTAAATATATAAAGCATATCAACCATCAAATAAAGATTTTACTAATATTTTTCTTATACAGATAATCATCACTTGAATACTTCTAATTTACTTTTTTTATTATCTTTCATTTGATTCATGAATTACTCAAATAAAGAATTTTTTTTATTTCAAGGATTGAAAAATTCTTTTTGGTCTGAAGAAAATTTGCTGATTTATTTAAAATTTATTATTTTTTTTTTATTATTTGTATTATGTTCATTATTGGAAAAATTACAATATTTTGAAAATGTTTTTAAAATTCCTCGCTAAAATCTATTTATAATTTTTAATTTGCTTTTGATAATTTCAATTAAACCTCATGTCCACTTATTATCTTTAGAAATTTTGGGGCCGATACTTTCAATAGGCTATCTTAATTAGCTTTATAATTAAACAGAAAATTTTTCCGCTTTGCCAATTTGTTGATTTTTAGTTTCAAAATTAATGATATGAATTTAATTGAGAAGATAATTCTGGAAATCTAAAATACAGTATCATGTGGTTAAACTGGTGAAATGATAAACAGATGATAATAACTAAATTTATTTTGAAATACCTTTACATTACTTCAATTTTATATGTTCCAGATTTAACAGCTTCTTTTATTCTTCCCTTTAATATGATTAAGATTCACTTTATTTCTTCATATGAAAGAGTGAGTTTCTACACCATTGACAATTATATTTTTTTTTGCAATTATTTATCGACATTCGAACCGATTTTTTTTTAAATTTAATGAGTACTGAATTTTTTTTATATGTATTACGTTTCTTACGAAAATGATATTCTAATTTAGCAGATGAAAAAATAGCAATCTGAAATTTAAGTTCAAATATTTATAAAATCATTAATAATAAATATAAATAACTTACTTTGTTAAAATTATAAATTTCTCTCTTTAAACAAGCAAGTTGGTTTGAGTTGAAGGAAATAATAAATTCTAGCAGTTGCACACAATTTTTTAGAGAGTACAAATTAAATATCTATGTTCACTTTTAATTTACATTTATTTGTTGTTCGATTTACATAATTTGAAATAAAGATTTAAATTTTCAATTTATTTGTAATGTTCATAAAAAGATTTCTAATTAATTTGTTGATTTGATTTTTTATAAATTATTTTAAGCAAAATCTTTGGTCATTTAGCATTTCTTATTTTTAGAAACATTTATGCTTAAAATTATACTATCTAATCCGATGTATTTTTTATTTGAATTTATAAATATAAAAAAAAATAATGGGAAAAAAATTTGAAAATTTCATTTTTCAAATAAACATGATTCATTCAATTAGTTTTGTCAAAACAAATTGATTTAGCCGGAATAAGGTTGTCAGACGATTTTTGTAAATTAGTTATTTTGCTAATTGATATTATTACAAACTTTAGTCATTTTTTTCGAAATGCAACGTGAAAATTTAATTAATTAACTTAATTAAAAATTATATAATTAAAATTTTCAATTTCACAAAAATCAAAGCAAACAAATTTTTAAAATTCAGACATATGTTTTTTTTTTATTTGACTATGATTTAAAATTAATCTGAGGAAAAAAATTGAATTTTGGTAAGAGGGCAGGCAATTTGTGTTTCTATGTCAGAGGAATTTTTTCTTCCTAAATTCATTCAAAAAGTCATTTTTAGTTTTTATATTGATATCCTCGGTATTTTAACAAAAAATTCGTTCGTTGCAAATAATTGATCCAAGAATTAGTTGTTACTTTCATAAATTTGAAAGAAATAAATTTCAATAATTTTGAAATTTTTTAACATAAATGAAATTCGATTTTTTTCTATATAAAAGTGACACAAGACTATAATTCGGACTGAAATGAAAATTTTTATGATTCTTCAAGTATGTAAAAAGAAACATTAAATCTTGAAATAATTTTACTTGGATTGTGATAATAAATTAGTAAAACTTTTCAGTCTTTTTCAGAATGTTTGTTTATTGAAACAAAGTTTAAATGACGATAAAATTGATAACATGAAATGTATTCAGAAAAAGTGAATCCATCAAAAAAAAATAATAGCAATTTGATAAAGAATTTTAGTTAATTAATTTTGTTGAAATATTAAGCATAAATAATGTTCATTGTTTTAGATAGTTATAGATACTATCTTTTAATTTCTTTTCTGAATACTTGTATGCCCAGTCACACTATAAATTTTTCAAGCCGTACATTATTAACATTTTTCAAATACCTAAAAATGCATATTATTAATTTGAAGTAGTAGACTATATAATTAAGATTTTTTTTTGATATAAAGTCGAATCACTGTGATGTATGAAATCAAAACTTTTAGTTTTTTATGTCAATCGCTCGACAAGCTCATCAATTCTTATCAAATTACAATCGGGCTTGAAATTAAACAAAATCTGGACGAACATTTTTATTCGATTGCTGCTTGATGAATTAATTTTTTCGATCAAAAAGATTTTTATTTATATCAGGTGAAAATTGAATCTTTATTAAGAAATTCAAAGATAAAATTTTTTTTTGAATTAAGCTATTATGACAGGCTATGGTCACATAATATTAATTTGATATTTAAAAAATTAAAATATCAGACGAAATAGGATGATTTTTTTTTATCGTTCAAAATTACAATTGGTTAAATAAAGCAAAAATTTTTATTTGATAAAAGTTTAAAATAGCAAATTTTTTTAGTTTTTAAAAATTGAAATGAAAAATGCTTGATCATCAAGTTAATCGGCATTCGAACCGTCAATCTTTTGAGATATCGTGAAACTTAGACTTGTCATTGTTTGAAGGAGAAACAATTTCGAAATGTGCAAAAAGATAAAATTTTGTAAAATAATGGGTAGCTCTTGTGAAAATATGTTTACGTTAAATTGTTTCAAAATAATAATTATTCTATTTGTAGCTAGGATTGATAAAATGAATAAATAGGGCCTTTATAAAATGTTCAATTAAAATTTGTAATAAATATGCTAAATAAGTATTTTATTTTTTAGTTTGATCTGATAAACTAATTTACAATAATATTGATTTTAATAAAATTACAAAAAAATCATCTGACTGCAAATTCAAATTTGAAAAATAACCTCAGGAAGATTTTTTTGTAGAAAAGCTAAAAAATTACTATAACTAAGGTACACTGTTTGATATATTTTTTGTGAAATCACATTTGCCAATTCAAATTATATTTAAAGATATTTACGAGTCAAAAAAATTATCAAAATTTTTGAAAGAAAATATAAAATTGAAACTGAAATCGTATTAACCTATTGCAATAAGTTATAATTCCTCAAATAAAACCTGTCTTTTATATACTGTAAATAAATAAATAAAAATCAAAACAGATTTATAGATTAAACATTGCTAAAAATTATAATCGAAAATAAAGTTCTGACTTTTTGATTGATTAATTTGAATGATATACTATTGTGATATTTGAAACGCTAAGAAAAAAAGAACTACTTGAATTTCATTCTTAGAGGTTTATCAACCTTATTTAATGAATTTCTTGAATCAATACTCATTGTGAAAAATCATTTAAACTTTAATATTATTTGAGATTCATTTTTATTTTTTGACTTTTTCACGTCTAAAAATTAATTAAGTAAAAGTTTCTTATAATGCAATTTTTGAATAATGATTATGTAGTGGTTTTCTTCAATTCGACGATTATTTTTATTATAAAGTGTGTAAACTTTATTTGATATATAGATGATTAACCTTAGAAAATTTATTTTTTTGATTAATAAAATACAAAAAAAATTATTGTGAAAAAAATTCATATTTTGCAAATAGAAAAATACCACTATATTTCTTTAAAATTCATGAAGATTTTATTTCAGCCAAAATAATAGACAAATATTGCTTTAAGTTTTTCATGAACCTTTTTTTCCTTGATAAACTTGTGCATAGAATAAATTTTTTTTCTAGCATTGATGGAATTACGAGTCTAAATACAATTTTTTCAAGCAAAAATAATTTTTTCAACTTAAATAATTGATATAGATTTAAGATTTATAATATTTTTCTTCTAAGACTTGATTGATACAAAGACTTAAATAATCTTTATTACTAAAAAAAGGATTACTTAGTAATTCATATGTGATCTGAATAAATTTCAACTATTTATTTATTAACAAAATGTGTTTTTCTTTGATTAGTATTAAAAAAAAAGCTAAAAAGTAGGAATTAGGCTAATTCGTAAATAAAGAAAAATTCCCATTGCAACACGAAAATAGCAATAATTATCAGGAAGAAAGATAAAAAAACAAAAAATTGGAAATTGTGAGTGAATTTTCTTTTTATATTGTGATTTCATCGGACAAATAAATTAAAGAAATTGACAAAATATTTAAAATTTAAATATTAAATTATTCTGGTTTATTTTTTTTTAAATATGAAATTTAGAAAATATATATTTAAAGGTTCTTTGTTGCATCATTAGACTTGCCACATTTTTCATAGGATTTGTGTGCTGAAAAGAAAGCAAATTCAATATGTATTAGTTTTAGATATAATACATTGTAAATGGACAATGTCAAAAACTTCATAGTGTAGCTTTTTTGAAAAAATTTACTAGAAATTTCCCGGGCAAACAAAACATTATCATCAATTTTTTATCATTTTTAGTTAATACAACTTCAAAAAAAATAAATTGACTTGCTGATAAAGAATCACTTTTTCTTCTACTTTTTCATCATATTTTTGATAATATATAAAAATTTATTACAAAATATATTTTACATTAGTATAATATTACATTATTGTGATATATTATATAAAATATGCATGAATAGATGAGATTATTTGAATCGAGAATCATTAGTAACATATTGCAACAAATAATAGTCAAAAATTATCGCTAATTTGACCAATGAATGTGTAATTTTGATTTTTACTCTTTTGAGAATCAAACCAGGTTAGTTTTACAAATAATAATAGTTTTTCTAAACTAATGATTTCAAGAAAAAATGCATTTGGTATCCTTAGAAAGTAGTCATAATATTTTAAGAGAAAACCTTGTAAAAAAATCATAAAAATGCAAAAAAAAGTTTTTAGAAATGTAACAATTTATATGCTGAATAATTTTTTCTTTCTATTAAGACAAATTAACTCACTGAAATAAATTCTAAATAAAAAATTCTTGAAAGAAAATAAGAAAAATAACATGAAATAAGTGATTCTGTTTGCAATAATTTTTGTTCATTTTTTTTTTCTTTGAATGAAATTTTTTATATCAATTATATTATTGGGAATCTCATT
>BLXL01011312.1:0-10163 GCA_023170135.1 Acarapis woodi | reverse complement strand
AAATACTCTTCATAATAGCAATATTACTTTTCCTTTAAAGCTAAATAGGAGCAGATTGTCAAGTAATCCAATGATATTCTGACATAACTTGCTTCTTTCTTAAAGAGAAACCCAAAAAAGCTAAATTAACCCAAATAGAACTTTAAAGAAGTAAATTGAAGCTCAATATGGGCAGAAAGTGAATCTGTGGATTGTATTCTTAGTCAAAATGTCCGACCGCCCACTTCGCTTTCAGAATACGAATTTGCTGAAAGATTTTCACTACTTTCAAGTTTCGCCACAAATGAGCTAGACCCATAATTTAGTGGATCTATGAGCTTTTATCTGGTTTGGGTCAGAGCCATCATTTGGGAAGCTCCAAGAGCTAAATCGTTGGCATGCTAAGCCTGGAGAAGAATTTCTGCCATTTTCCGAAAGCAAAGGGGGGACCCTTGCTGACAGAAATTTTTACACGTTTTGGCAACTAAAAACTTAAACACCTATTTTGGTGGAAAGATCCTCGAGGAGCACTAGACCCTTCATGCTTTCTTCTCGTCCACTCCATTTTAGTAGCTCCAAAAGCTTATTTGCTATTTTACCGAACAGAAATTTTAACACGATTTGGGGAAAGATTTGTCTTAGCTTTTCATTGGTTGAACTTTCGAGCAAACTTTTTGGTCAAATTACCGTCATACTAGCAATTGGTTCGATAATTGTCTGTTACCATCTCCTTATTCTCGATCAGTAGCGTATTTTCCTGCTAGTTACTTAACTACAACTCAGATTTCTGAATGAATTGCCCATAGGGAGGTGGCATACCTTGCTATTGTGGCTCTTCCAACATCAGAGACAAATGACCTGCAAAAAACCTTTAACTGATTATCTGACCGACTTACTTAAAACAGAATTGGACGCAGTAAATGTCAAGAAAGTCATTGGGTTATTGATAATTTCCCCATTAGTTGGAGTTCTTTAAAGGTTTTTCTGTTTTCTCTTTAATTCTTAAAGTAAGCTGGGTCAGTGTCAGTAAAGGTTGCTGTGACTGTGTTTATTGGCAAAGTTGAGTCAGCATTCTAAAGCGGAATTTCAAATGATCAGAATTTGCAAAGCAGATAAATGGTGGGTCAAAACAGCTCCGCAGGATTCAGGGTGGAAGCATAGCTGGGCGGGTTGATAGTAAAGTCTATTATCGTCCCACCCCTCATTTCCAGCCCTTCCTTTGTGAAATCTTGCGGAGCTTAAACACAATCCAAGAATATTCCGCCAAAGCATGATCGTCAGTCGATCACTTTGTTACTCAAATTTCTTAATTTTCAAACTAAATCGTGTCTGCATAAATTTTAGGCCCTACCTCTTCGTCAGTCTTCAATTCAAGTTTAGGACTTTGGACTTTGTAAGTAATTGGCTATAAAGTTCTGGCCATTTGACAGATCGTGGAGACTTATTTCCTTGTCCCAATTGATAAAACTGAAACATTTGTCTGTTACGCTTTCCAATTCTTCGACCAGTAGCGTCTTTCCTGCTTCTTACTTCGAACTGCAATTGAAGTAAGTGCGAGGCTATCTACAATTCAAAGATTTACATTAGGACTGAGAAATGTCCTACAATTCAGTTTTAACTGACGATGGAGCTTTGTGTTCTCAGTGCTGGGCTGATGATTAATCGTATGGCCTACTAGTTTGATTGACATTCTACTTTGGTGACTTTATGATCACATCACCAGCATTATATTAATGGCTTGGGCTATTATGGATCTTATTTGTATAGCTGGGAGCAGACGTGCTCCTAAGTATGGACGAGGCTTGGGCTTCTTCCATATCCTTGGCTCCGATTGGTGTAGAGTTTGGTGAAACTATTAGGAGTGGATTGACCACCAGGGTAAGGTGACTGCGATGGAATTGGAAGATAACTTCATGAACTTGAAGTACCAACTGAGAATACCGTCTTGGTGTATGGCCTACGAGCTTTGGGTAAAGCATCATGGCATTGTGTTTCAGGTTCACAAGACGGGCCAGGCTTATCCAGCTACAGCTCTTTCGCTTTTATAAAGCAAATGGTTTTTAGTTTTCTATTTTGGGTGACCGAGATATGATTGGTGGATGCAACATATTTATCCTTATGGGCTTATGGGTTAATATTCTTGGCGTAGCCTACAATTTGTAGTCAGATGACTTAGACTGAGACCATATAATGCTATTGCTTTCTCAGGTTCTGGTCTCACAATTCATTCATAGAAAGCTTGGAGCTAGTTATCTATTGTGGTCTAGCAGCTTTGTATTAGCAGTCGGTCAGAAGTTACATTTAGTTCGTAACCCGGCGGGTTAATAGTTGAGGCAGATCTTGCTCCCATTGCATGCTTTCTATGTGAAGCGGTGGATAGATTCACCTCTCATAATACGAGTGCTAGACCATTAATACCCATAATATCCTTTGGTTTAGTTGACAATTTCTACTTGTGATTGTTAGTTCATAACCTGATGAAGTAATCTTCGTGGAATTCTTCACATATCTCGGTAATTGCTGTGATGGTGGGTGATTTATCCTCTCGTGATGACACTAACATTATTCGGGAAAGCAATTGAGCGAAAGCATTGCCTCGGAATATTATGGTGGAAGGTTTCGTGATCTGGTACATATTATGGCCAGTTAGACACGAATGCGGAATTAACGATTTAGGAGATCGCAGCGATGGCTTCAGGTGAGCTTTGGTGGCATTGACTTTCGAGAGCTTTGTGAGAGCATAAGAAGGTTGTAGAGCAGCAGACTTGTTCCAAGCAGAATTTCATTTGGGTCGCATGTTCCCGACTTACTTTTACTTTATATAAAGCTAATACCTACAAGCTTCTTGCGATTGAAGCTCAGTTGATCATGATTTCATTTGGTGGGATTGGTGGTCCAGCACGATTTAATTCAGCTGGACTCTGGAGCTTGGGCTCCATGGTCCATTGCCCAGCTGAATTTAACTAAGATTGCACACAGTGCACCCTCAATAGTAATAATACCATTTAGCTTTATGGAGATTTACTTTATATAAAGTAAGAAGGGTAACCTTATGCTTATGTAGCCAAAATCCTCTTGGAATCAATGACTTTACTGATAATCTGACGACTTAATACTAAGCAAGTAGCGTCACCTCCCAATAGTAATAATATAAGTGGATATTCTTCTTAATGCTATCAAAGTGATGAACGCACCGAAATGTCACGTTTTTAAGTTCGGACCGCTTTAGCTCTTGTATTCTTTAAAGGTTAAGTTTACATAAAGTGGGTCAAATGACCAGAAAGGTAAGCTGTGATTAGCATTTAGGCAAATTCCCGTCCGCTTTATAAAGCTAAAGAGCTTTTGTTCCTTTAGAACTATTAAAGGTTNNCCACATTCTCATGCAATTAAAGTGGTCCATTAGCCCCCGCATGATATCATAAAGTCATTGATTCCCTACCAATTGAGCGATTTAGTTCTCGTATTCTTTAAAGGTTTTGTCTTAAAGAAACATGAAATAGGAGCAGAATATAGTCAGAAAGTGATTCCGTGACTGGTATTTTGGGTTAATATCCGCCCACTTTATTAAAGCAAAAGAGTTTCTGTTCCTTTAGAACTTTTGATGAAATTTTAGAAAGATTTTTATCGAATTCAGTTTTGGCCACAAGAGCATGAGACCCTTGAATCATTGAGCTTATGATCTTTAGATGTATTTTGGTCAGACCTATCATTTGAGAAGCTCCAAAGCTTAAATCGTTGGCATTGTGGATCAGGTGACAAATTTTAGACATTTTATGAAAGCAAAGGGGGGACCCTTAATGAAAGGAAAAGTTACACGATTTGGGCAACTAAAACTTAAAGCCTTTATTTTACTGGGATATGATTATTTGTCTTTGCTTTCATAATGCTTGGACTGACTGGGCCATGGCACCCAAGTCCAGTCTGCCCAACAGTATTAAAGCTATTAGCTTCTGTTCTTTAAAGGTTTTGTGTTTAAGAAAAGCTAAATAGGTCAGATGCCAAAACTCATTGATTCCACGAGAATTGACGATTATCTTTCTGCTTTCTTTAAAGGTTTCTATTTAAGAAAGTCAAAGTCAGTTAAGTCCGGTCAGATGCCAGTAAAGTGAAGCTATCACGGGTATTCTTGGTCAATTACCGCCGCCCAACTTTGTTTTCTTTAAAGGTTTAAGTATCCGAGATTTGATGTATTTTAAGTTCGATTTTTACCGATTCTGATTTTCACCACAAGTTCATAAGACCCATAATTCAGCAAGTCTATGAGCTTTTGATGGTTTGGGTCGGCGGTAACATTTTTAGAACTCCAAAGCCTATTTTGTTACTATTATTGGCCAGACGCAGAATTTATGTCAATTTACCATCGCAAAGGGGGGACCCTTAGTGAAGAAATATTTTCCACAAATTGTGCAAGAAATTTAAAAAGCTTAACTTTGTACTAAAGGGACCCAAAAGCCAGATTAAGGGTTTTGGTAAGTTTGGTGGATGCCCAAGCCTACACTTACAGCTCCTACAATAGGATTATACCAGTTGATCAATTTACTACTTTGGTAAATTCCAACCTCGGTCAATCCACCAACCTTTACTTCGATCCAAGCATTATGTTCCACGATGATATGATTGCCCAGCCACCATATTTATAAAGACAAATCACTTATTTTATCAACTTTTACAAATTATTGGTCCAGATGTGGACGTAATCCGAAACTGAGTTGGGACACAATTTATGATCACAATATCACCAGCATATATTTGGTATTTCAATCTCCCACGCTGCTATTGTGGTCAGATTCTATATCATTGGCCTTTCGGTCTAGCTTTTATCTTTTTCAACTTTTTAAATTCTGTCCCTTTCAAGATTTGGAAAATGTGGTCGGATGGTTTCAGAACTACGATCATTACCGGCACACTTTATGCTTTCACTTTCTGGAAATTAATGATCTTATCGCGGGAACTCAGAGTCTATTGCCAGTTTGTGATCACATCACCCAGCATATGATGGTGCATAGCTTTCAGTTGAAGCAATGTCTTTTGCTTTGCTCTTATGATCACATCACCAGAGAATTATTTCTTTGATCTCGTTGCTGAATCTGGACGATATTTCTTGGCTTTGTCTTTCTTGCGATTGAAGTTCAGTCGCTACTTTATGACTTCTGGGCTAATATTCTTGGCTTGGTTTCTTTTCTTGCACTTGCATCGTATTAATGGTCGTGTAGTTCTATTTCATTCTCGTTCTGGATGGCAGGGATTGGTGTCTGGATCGAGTTTCGCAGTACTTCTATCGGATCTCACGAGTTTGGATGTCAGTCTAGCAGCTTTGTTAATCGGAGCATTAGCTGATCTAGTTCTTGGAATTAGTGCAAGATTTACCGATTGGTGGATGGACTGACTGAACTACGATCAGTGAAGTTTATGTCGATCTGGCTTGAGATGATAGCATTTATTGGTCGGGTAATTTAGAAACTGTACCGGCTAGTAGTCTTGTGAGAGATATTATTGGTGAGATAGCCTAGCTTGGGCTGAGCTATTCTTTGATGGACCTGATATGTTTACCAACTTAGAAGTGGGTGACCAAGATATGATTGGTGGGATTAGCATTTAATGCAATATATTACTGGGATTGGTGGATTTGTAACGTAAAACTTCTTGGTGGGTTGTCTTTCAGTTGATAGTTCATCCATTTCTTTTATTTCATTTGGTGAATCTGTACCAACATTTATTGCTCCTGATTAGATTTATGGTCAACCTTTCCCCAAGAAGATGCATGGAAGACCTTATGGATTGTTGGAAGGCAGATCTTGCTCCCATTTTCGCTACTTATGATCACATCATCAGCAATATTATGGGTTTCTA
This sequence comes from Acarapis woodi, assembly GCA_023170135.1. Classification (NCBI taxonomy): domain Eukaryota; kingdom Metazoa; phylum Arthropoda; class Arachnida; order Trombidiformes; family Tarsonemidae; genus Acarapis; species Acarapis woodi. Next base: position 4,334 of record BLXL01011312.1, on the reverse strand, counting down.
CTTTCGGAGAATTGATGGAATTAGCGGTGGAGTATTAATGATGGTATTAATAAGCTCTTTCTATTTTCAAAGATCATATTGGGACTGGAAAGTTCCACATTCGTAATCTAGTTCTAGCGACTGAACTTTACAGAAGCTATGATCACATCACCAATATTACTTCGATCTTGTGGCTGGCACAGCGTTCTAACCTGATGAATATTCTCGGACTTTATCAACAGAATTAATGGACTTGCTTTGATCTTTTACCAAACTGTGGTGGCATTAGTTTAAGAATTGTTCTTCTTGAAATAAAGTTCAGTCAGTTGATCTACTTTATGATCGTATTAATTTGCTTTGTGCTGGCGGAGCATTAATTTGCTGGCACATCTATGTTCTGGATTTAATTCATGCTGGACGCTGGAGCTTGGTGGCCATGGTCCATCCGCCCAGCATGAATTGGGGGTTTAATTGTGCTTCCAGTATTTATTGTGGGTCCTATCAGCAGTTTGTCAATCGAAGCAACTTTAATTGGTGGGATAATATTTAGTCGTCTTAGTCGATGCAGACTATTTACCGGATTAGTTTCTCGGCCCATAATCTTTCACAATTTTAGTTCGTGTTATCTTCGAGAAACTGTCCATGAACTTACAATCGGTGAAGTATCTCGGAGAATTCTTGCTTGATTATTCTAGTAACGTAACAGATTCTACAGGAGCTGTAAAGCCTATTTCGGGGAATCTTTATGTATTTAATGGATCACCTTTAATGCTTTCTTGGACATTTATTCTAGCAGAGCTTAACGACCAGCATAATTGGATCGTATTCGTAAGCTTGGAGCGACTTTGCTCCTATAATTTAGCCCTTTATCTCGTGGGACTAGTAAGGCTGGTAGGTACATATTTCTAGCCTGCATAGCGGTAATAGTCTCAGATTCACTGATTTGGAAAACATTTACAGCTCCGGTAAAGTTAAGCTTTTATGGTCCCAAATTAAGCTTGGGCTATCTATTGAAGATGCTCCAGCTCCTTTATTTGGCTTTGTGAAAGTAGATTTCTCTCGTGTGGTCTTTATTTGGAGCAGGAAGAATGGTAAGAAATCTTCCGACGGAAATTAGCTAAATTATCAATGAAACCAATGATTTTAATTTAGTGATCCATTAACCTACTTTACTTTATAAGTGAGCGAACATTTCCCAATTTTCGGTAAGATTACCACTCACAGCAATACTTTACTGGTAATCGGAGCCAACTTATGCTAAGAATTCTTAAAGAAAACAGAAAACCTTTAATAGTTCTAAAGGATTTATTTCTATTGGATTGGGTGGTCGAGACATCTTTGGGTCAGTGCCATCATTTTAAGGAAACACGAAATGGGAGCAGTAAATAAGTAAAGTAAGACGTGTATTAAAGAAAACGAAAGCTTTGACTTTATAAAATCCCACTAGCATAGACTGCCCCATCTATTGTCCCACCAATCAAATATCCCACCACCAATACCAGTGATAGCTTAACTTATTACTGACATTGACAAACTGAAACTTGGTTCGTCACCTTGTGGCTAACATTTACAGCTCCTGAACTTAGTAGAAGGTAGAGGGCCTGTCAATCAGAGCATTAATTGATGGAATCAATGAAACTAGCTCTGCGAAGCAGTCACGGTGGATAATTTATGTGGGAATTTAATTTGCTTGGCTAATGGATCATGGCATCCAAGGTCCAGTATCCAAGCAGAATTAAAGCTTGTGGGTTATATATTCTGGGTCGAAACAGAAACTGGATAGCAGAATTGGACTTAGGACTAGCTAATTGGTGATAGGAAGCTTAAATCATTTAGCTCCGAGAAATTGTGAGTAGCGACTGAATCACGTTGCATTCATTAGTTGGTAATGTAAACTTGTAACGTAAACCAGTAGGTCAGCATGATTTCTTACTTTGTGATCGCATCACCAATTCATGTAACGTAAAGCTTTGGGGGTCAGTCAGTTGTTTACTTTGTAGAATCCCGCTCATAATAGCTTAACTTAACCATGGTAAAGCCCACACGGGACTTAGGAGATTGGATGAATTTTCAAGTTCAATTTTCATCGATTCACCGATTTGATGAAAGTGAGTTTAAGCTTTATAAACACTGGACTTATGAGCTTTTGGATAGTTTGGTCAGCACCATCATTTTTAGAAGCTCTGAAAGCTTATTTCATTGCTATTGTGGATCAGGTGAAGAATTATGTCTCTTTTCGGACCACTAAGGGTCCCCCCTTTGCAAAGATAAAAGTTGCACGATTTTGGGAAACAGAAAATGGATCACGGATGGAGCAATGGACTTTCAGCATTGGCGTGGGCTAATGTAATACAGCGATTTAGCTTCTGTAAAGCAAACCTAGGCGAAGCATAAAATTCAGCTGGGCAATGGACCATGGAAACAGAAACGGTTTTTTAGTTTTCTATTTTGGGCGACCAAGATATTTTGGTCAGTGCCATCATTTGTAGGAACATTAAGAGCTAAATCGTTGCTATGTTGATCAGGTGAATAATTAAGTCATTGATTTCATTGACAACTTTGGGATTCACTTCACCCTTCTGCTTCCGCCCTTCTTTCTTGATTTACTTATTGAATCTTTCTACCGTCCCGTTTCAGTCACGTTGCAAAGTGCTTGATTTTGAGTCACGTCAAATTTTAAAGGTTAAAGTTTTTAACTAAAGTGGTAGATTGTTCACAAAGTCATTGGTTTACTTGACAATTAAGTGATTTACCTTCTGTATTCTTTAAAGGTTTTTCTGTTTAACCAAAGCTAAATAGGAGCAAGAATATGTTGTGGTGGCTGGTATTTTAGTCAAAGAAAGTTCTGTGAGAGCAGTATAAGGTGGTGGATTATGTTCTGAAACAGGAAGGTGCTGGATCACAATCTCCGCTATTACTTGACAATTCTATTAAAAACCTTTCTAAATACTGCTTTCTTTACAAGAAATACTTAAAGAATTGGAGTGATTGGTCGCCCAAATCTACAACTTGTGATAGTCAGATGGCAACGGTATGCAACGTGATGATGAAGCAGCGATTATATAACGGGTGGGTATTATTTACATTCTCATGCAACGTGACGAAACGGGACGGTTAAAGCCCACACGAGAAAATTAAGATGTGATGGATGCACCACCAATTCCCAGAAAGTAATTCCACCAAAATAGGCTTTTAAGTTTTTAGTTGCCAAAACGTGTAAACTATTTCTTCACTAAGGGTCCCCCCTTTGCTTTTGTAAAATGGGTTAAATTCTTCACAAGCCTAGTTATATCAACGAAGTAGGACTTTGAACTCCAAAATATGATGGCGCTGACCCAAATCAACTAAAGCTCATAGGTCCACTAATTCATGGGTCTCATACGTTTGTGGTGAAAACTGAATCGATGAAAATCTTTCTAAAATTTGTATTCTTAATGCGAATGGAAACAAGTTAGGCAGTCGGTCAATTGACTAAAATACCAGCCGCGCTTTACTTTTTGGTCATCGGAGCCAACTTATGCTAAGAATTCTTAAAGAAACAGAAAACCTTTAGCTTTATTTAATTAATTCTATTGTGGGTGATGCAGATGGTCATCCTAAGTTTCTATTAAAGAAAGTTTAAAGGTTAACATTTACATAAAGTGATTAGAATGTCAGTAAAGGTAAGCGTGGTTTGTGTTGAATCAGACCGCCAATCCCAGCAAATAGTTTTGCCTTCGCTAAATAAAAGCAAATTGTTGGCGGAGCATGTTGGTGGTCTGTTCTCTCGAAGCTTAGGTGGTGGGTCTATTTGAAGTCAAAGCCCAGAACTATCCACCGTCCCAGCTATACTTCGCAATTCATCAGGTTACGAACGTGGTCAGAGTTCTGCGAAGCAGTCATAAGGTGTGTGGGAGAAAGTAGCTCCGCAGGATCGTCTGAAGGGTGGGCTTGGCCTTTGCTTCTTTTTGCTCCATTTCGGTCCTTTTAAAAAACTATTTTTTTTTCATTTTTTTTTCTTTTCAAAAGTTTTTCGAAATTTTTTTGGTCTTAAAATTTCATTCGAAATTTTAAGACCGTCTCGGCTCGAATCCTTTTGAACCTAAAAAATTAGGAAACCGTCCTTCGGACGGATTTCCAAATTTTTTTCGGTTCAAAAGAATTCTACGCAGAGACGTGGCTGTGGCGATCTTCGATCGCCCAGCCACTGCCGACGCATCTGTCCACCCACCAGCAAATAAACGACCACCTTCCTGCTTTCAGAACTTTCACCTCCTGACTACTCCGCTGAACTTTCAACATTCCAAACATAAACCCACCAGAACAACTTTCCCACGCCAGCGAAATAAATGACCCAGCACCTTACTCGCCGCTCT
>BLXL01011309.1:0-11134 GCA_023170135.1 Acarapis woodi | reverse complement strand
TCGGTATCTGCGTAATGTTAAATAAATTAATAATATCCAATCTAAGCATTGATTAATTTTTAATTGACTGAATCAAGCTGATGAATTTTGACTACTTATATTTAAGAGAGAAAAATTTATAAATAAGAATCTAAAAATGAAAGATGAGAACTATTCAATAAGTAAAAAAATGTAAATTTTATAAATTCAAAGCTAAAAAAAAGTCAATCACTGATACAAAATTATTAAGCAAAAGAAATTATCTGGAAATTTCAAATAATTTTAAACACACAGGATATTAATTAAAATTTCATTTAGCTTTTGATAATAAAAAAGATTCTAATTTTCAAATCAGTTTATTTACCTGTGTGACTGATGGTATTCAGCTATCGATCCACCCTTACTCTCACTGTATATTATGCAATAAATATATATAATTAATACACATTTTAGGACATAGACTCGAACCCTTTCTTTTAAAGCTGCTTACACTTGCTTAAAAGTAATTCGAGCAGGTGATGATTTGAGCAAAAAAAAGTTCATATCCTAGCCTTTTTTATATAATTTATGAAAAGAACAACAAAAAATAGAAACTAGTGCTTAATTTTTCATTCAAAATATTACTTTTGTTTTTATCTGCTATACAATCAAAACCCACACTAGTCATCCTTAAAGACCGCTAAAATTTAAAATAGCCTTATTCGAGGCGCTACACTTTAGCCGACTGCCACCTATTTGAAATTTAACGCACACAGAGAAATCGGCTTCAACTGATTTTTGTTTTCACTTTTTTAAAAAAAAAACTTTAAAATTGATTACTTTCCAATATGTGTGTTGAATAATGATTTTATGATTGAGATTTTAATTCGATTTCTAGTTTAATTCATTAAAATTTATTATTTTATTTATTTTTAATCATACTCTCTATCCTTCTTTTATTAACTGAACGATATGATATCTCGGGTAATTTTTTGTGATTTTTTCTTCGAGCAAACTTGTCTAAAGTAATCACAATAATTTTTTTATAACCACAAGTTGTTTATTTGTTAACTATGTAAGTAACTATGTAAATCTTAAATTTTTCTGATAAAGTCATCCTATTATTGTGTTAATTTCTTTGAAATTTTGTATTTATGTGAATTTTAAAATTATTCTCTATTTTTTTAGTGTTCACAAAGTTTGTATTTCAACTGTTGAGTTTATTATTTATCGTGCACTGATAAGTAAACTGATATGAATAAATACTAAATTTCCCTAGACAATGACATAATCATTTAGTACATCATTTAGAAATAGCCAAAATTATTAAATCATATTATTTTTTACATCGAACGTAGTGCCTAAGTTTTTATTCATTTCAGCGTGCATCAAAGTGATATTTTTTATTTGAAAAAAAATATTTATCTTATTTGTGAATTAAAATCGGATTTGATTAATTTTTTCTTATTGATTTCTTTTAAATTTTTTTTTTTTGCTTTTCTTCTCAACTCTAAATGAGCTTAAAAGTTCGGTACAATTTTTAGTAATTATTTTATTTAAATAGTTGAAAATCGCTTGATTTTTGAAAATTAATTAATTGAAAAATATTTCAGCTAATTTTAATTGAGTATCATAGAATTATTGTTTTTAAATTAATAAATTCTATCAATCACTAATTGCTGTATATCAAAAGTGAAAATCGAATGTATTTGTACCAAAAACGCTGAAATTCATTTGATTGAAAATTCGATTCATAGTCTTTTTTTGGAAATTAATTAAAAATTTACTTTTTTTTACATCTTCATTGCCTAATTGGCCTTAAAATCATCTTTTATTCATCAAGTGATTTAGAACTCATAAATTTAAGCCTTGGTATACGTGTACTCATTAGGAAATCATAGCAACTGACTATAATGGAATTCGATAACATTTCTTCATTTAATATTGGTAGTCAAGGTAAACCGTTTGTTCTTTCAACAAAGTTGTTCCGTAACTTTTTTGGTACTTTTTTTATTATTACTTTAGTTTTTTTTTTAATCGCCGTGTTTACGAGCATTCATTAAGCAGCGTTTGTGCTACAAACCGAGACCGCATTAATACCACTATTCTTTTGTGTTTAAACATAATTATTCTTTCTTCAAATTTAAAAAAATAATCTATCTATTCAAATACAAAGGAGAGAAAGAGAGAGCAAGAAAATATTAGAGAGCGGAGGCTGAGCAATGATCTTAAGTGTATCCCGATGATACAATTCTTGAAATATTTTGATCGAGAAAATGCAATTTTCTATTTGAGCGAAAAATTGTAAAAAAACAAAAAGAAAAACTCCCCGATCGAACGCCAGACATCTCAACTAAAATAGGAGTCAATTTAAGTTTACCACACGTACTTTTTTTGTTTACAAACTCTCTTTCTTTCATTTGTCAGAATAGTTATTATGATCAACTATCAAATGCCTCCAACGTTTTGTTCGCAAAATGGCATTTATCAAGCAAATATTCAAAACCAAAAAAAGTAAACCACTTCAATTTCGGTCACCATCAATTTTTTGATTTTAAAAGAACGGACTTTTTGTTTGCTAATTTAAAAAAATTTAAAATATTTTGCAATATTTTATATAAACCTAATTAATTCTCCTTCTTTTTATTTCACGTTCAGAAGTTTACGCTCAAGAAGATCTATCATTTGAAGCCCAAGCTGATCAAGAAAACCTAAATACATCGACCTCATCTGATCGATTTCAAACACCAAGTGCTAAATTTATTTATGATCAATTTAGCAACAAAAAACAGCCATCACAAAACATACGACAGACACTCTTTCAAAATTTAGATCCACTTAATGAATCGAACTCACTTAACAAATCACAACATCAATCTTTCAAAAAATCGTTAGATATAATTCTTTGTGATGATAAGGAGATGACTATCAATCCGATGAATAAATCACAATCAGTTGTACATGATTACAAAACTGAAAATTTTGTTGATTTAACCATGGATCTTTCAGCAAATCACAATTCAAATATTGACAAACAATCACTGAGCAATCACTATGATGAGCTAATGAAAGAAAAAGAAATGAATGAGAAATTAAGAAACTATGTTGAACAGCTTAACCGATTGAATCAAAATTTATCTGAAGCTATTTTATCAGTTCAAGATAAATTTGAGAATAGTTTAAATGAGAAAATTGCTAAAATTCAAGATTTAACACTTCAAAACAATGTGATTGACAAAGAACGTAAATTAGCCGTAGAAGATGTACAAGGTAAAATTCTTAATTTTCTTATCTGTACTCAATATTTTTATATTAATTCAATAATATTGTTTGCTTATCTAAAAAAGGTCTTGAAAACAGTTTTTCCGAATTGCATAGAAGATATGAGAAACTGAAACTTACTTTAGAAAGTTGTAAAAAGAAAGAAGAATTATTTCAGGAAGAATGTTTAGCTTTTTCAGAAAAATTGGAAGAATCGCAAAGATTGAATAATGAATACAAACAACGTCTCGAAATTCTTGAAAATGAGTAAGTTTCAATTTGATTTGCTTTCGTAAAGAATCATCTACTGCCACAATACCATAGGCAAATCAATAATCTTGATTTATTTTTTTCTAATAGAAAAAATAGTATTGTCGAATCTTTGAAAAAGCAATCGGAAAAGGAGATTATTTCATTGAGAGCTCAGTTGAAAAAAGCCGAAATGAGGTTGAATGGTTTACAAAATCAGCTTGAACAGAAAACTCAGGAAAATCTTGAATTAAATAAAATGGTTGATGAGCTAACCAAATAGAATTTCTAAAATTTTGTATCATTTACAAACTTTATTTGAATTTCTTTTTTCACTTACCCATACTCCTACTATTGTGGATTAGTTCTAGTTCAGAATTTAAGAACAGAATTTTTCTATGTGAATATTGTTGATCATCTTTGATGATTATCATTTTGAATAGTATAAAATCTTCTTTTGAAAGCTAAAATGTAATTAATTCTTTTTAATAGAAATATTTGGTTTAAACATATAGTTCAAATAAATGATTCATTATAACAAGTAATTTAGATTTTCAATCAATTATCTACTTTAGAATAAGATTTGGAAACACTTGAACATATATATTTTTTATGTTTATTGATTTTCTATTCGTCTTTAAAAAAAAAAGGTTTGATAATTTGTTTGAAATTCGAATTAATTTTAACTTTTGAGCTATCTAATCATATTAATTGATTAATTGAACAAAGTAATGTTTAAAAAAAAAATCTTTTATTAGTTTCGAATATTGTGTCAATCACAAGTATTCAAAAAAGATGAATGAACTTAACTAATTAATGGACTATTTGTCTCGTTTTCTAAAACTAGACTGTTTTCAGTATTTGAAGGTACTGGAATATCCACTGATGATTTTCCTATGTCAGAAACATTTTTTTCATTTTCATTTATACCAGAATTTTCAACTGTTTCTGTAGAACTTAAAATAATGGATTCCGTCACCAAAGTTGTCGATAAATTAGTTTCATTCGATTCATTTAATTGTGGTTTTTCAGTTTTTTTTTCAACAGATGAATTAGATGATTCGATTATAGGTTGTACATCTTCGATAATTACCTGTGGTTTTGGTTCACTTGCTGATTGGCTTGTTAAATTGTTTTCTATTTTTTGAACAGATTCTGTTGAATCGGCATCAGGCTTAGCAACAGGTGCTTCTACATTTTTGACCGTTGTTTCTTTCGTATCAGCATTTTTTCTATTTATTGTATCATTTGATTTATTAGCAATAGTTTTACTCGTTGTTTCTCCTTTTTTTTTCCCAGGCTCATTTAATTTATCAATTTTATCAGTATTTGATTTTGTAACTGTTGGCTTTTTAATTTCTGAATCATCCTCGTCAGTCTGTGATTTTTTAGCGTTGGATTTCGATGAATTTTGTGATTTAATTGCAGAATTATCGATCGAAATGGGAAGTGATTTTTGAGATGTCGAGTTGGTGTTACCTTTTGAATTAGAATCCAATTCATTATCAGTAGGTTTAATAACTTTTTCGACTTGTGATAAAATTTCAGTTGTTGAGGCTGATGATAATCGCTCGGGTGCTTCAGTGGTGATAGTTGATGAATTCAACTTCGAGTCGGTATTTAGTTTTGAAATTTTAGTTGAACTTTCTATTTTTTTTTGATTCAATCTTAAAACTGGTAATTGAACTGTATGCTCATTTAAATTAGAAATTGGTTTTTGAAATGTGACTGGTGCCAAATTTTCTTGAAATGATGACTTAATAGAACTTGTAGAAACTTGATTTGTTTTTTTGACGCTCGATAATTTTTCTTGATATGAGCCTAAATTACTAGAAAGATAGCTATTTTTACGCTCTGAGAACAATTTCATAGGAGTTTTGATAGATGGATTTTGATTTGTTTTCTTTTTGAAGCCACCCTTTACAGGCTGATCCGAGATTGAATCTTCTAGATCATTGAAGAGCATTGATTCAGCAGAAAAAAACGAACCTTGTTTATGATAATTATATGGACTATAGTTGACATGGTGATGATATGGGGAACGATGATAGTTATGATGATGGCGATATGGATGTGGGCTATTTTTTACCACTTGAAAATAAATAAAAATAATCAACCAAAAGCTTAAATTTTTCTTCATTTTTCTTCTTTAATTTTTCTTACTTTTTTATCGAATTTCTAACAGAAACAAAAAATAAAACTACACATTTATTTAAAGATTCACTTTAACCAACTGTATGAAGATCTGATTTTCAACTTTCATTTTAAAGAAAATAAAAAATGAAAGGGCTTTAACTTTAGACTTGTTCCTGAGATATGCTCCTCTCTTTTTTAGTGCCTCTTGTACTCTTTTAGATCGTACAAGATTTTCTTATCACACATTCAAGTTGTAAACTCTATCTGTTAAGTATATGTATTATACTTGGGTCTGTTATAAATACGGCTTCTATGAAGCTGACCATCTGGTTGAAAGAATGTAATTTTTTTATATATCTTGTAAATGCAACAATGACTTTTCTTTCTAACAGCAGCTTTAAATGATCCTGTTCTATCTAGACTGGATATTTGAACATTATCATGAACTTGATTAATTTTTTTAAGAAAAAAATTGTTTAGAATTTTTTTTTCTGCGATCTAAAAGATTAAAGTTCAATCAACTCCCCTAAGAATAAAAAAGACTAAAATAAATTACCTTTGATTTTGAATTTTTGAAAGTTTTTGGCTAGTAAAAAGATTTTAAATGTTGCTAAAAATATTTATTAATACTTCGGATACAAATATTGAAAAATATTGTGTAAAAGCTACTTATTTTGCTTTAAGAAATTTTCAATTTTTTTGTCTATGGTTGACAATCTAAATGGAATCTATTTATGCGTTAAAATTATACTTCATGTGATTTTTCAATATTAAGTAATTAATCATTTTAATAATTAAATGAAGATTTGATAGCATATTATATATGTATTATATCAAAAATGATTAATCCAAACGAAAAATGCTATTTCAAAAGATTTATTTGAATAAATTAGAGATAAAAAATTTATGCGAAAACATGTGTGTTTATTTTGAAGAAAAATAAATTGAAATTACATTTGAAATGAAAAAAAGAATGAATAAATTAATAAATTAAGCAAAAAAAAAAAAATGATGGAGAAAACCATTTGCCTTAAGAAATTAATCTACGAAAATCCAATGGACTCTTGTAGTTTTTTTTTTTTTGACGATTTTTAAAATTTTAAAACACAAAATGACCTAAAATTATTATGCGTGAGAATATGATAATGAACTTTAAATATTAAAAATCAATCATCTCTAATAAGAAAATTTAATTCAATAAATAAATTTTAACTAAATTAATTGGAAATTGGCTTAGCGACAGGATTGGTTTCGACTACTGGACTGGCAGGCTTATTCTCAACAAGCGCAACTACTTTTGGAGCTTCCACTGGACTAGAAGATGGTTGATCGACTAGTGCCGGAAATTCAGCATTTTTTTTTGATACAGTTTGTTCTACGGATGCTGCTGATGGTTGATTTTCGACAATTTTAGATACAGGTACAGTTGGATTATTTACAACTTCGGCAGGTGCAAATTGATCCTGACTCTGGGCCACAGCTACTTGAGGTTGAACATTGGTGGTTGGAACTGACGGTGAATTATTTGGATTTGCTTCATTGGCTAAGCTCGGTTGACTATTTGAACTTGATGATTCAGTCAAATGTGAGTTTGCAGGATATTCAGGTGCATTAACTTTACTTAGTTCTTGAGATTGAACATTTGGCGCCGATGGCAAGTTATGCAAAACTTTAGATGGTTCTTCAATGTGTCCAGAATGTACAGGGGTATTTACAATTTCACTTGCTTGAGGTTGAGGAGGAGCACTTGCCAGCGCTATTTCAGAATGAACTGGTGTATTTACCAATGCAGGTTTCGAATCTAAGTTCGGTTGATTAACAATACTAGATGGTTGAACAGGATTATGCACAACTTTTTCTAATGGTGATTGAGCAACAGTGTTTGATGGAGGAGCATTCTCTACCGCTGGATGGGCAACATTTGATGAAAATACCTCAGAACTACTTGCAACGTTCGCTGATTCTTTTACAGCAGGAACTTCTTGAGCTGCTACAGTATTTTCGACAGGCAAAGCAACATTCGAATGTATTGTCGGTTTGACAACTTCATTTTGACTTGAAGATAAAGGTGCAGGAACTTCTTTTGAAACAGCGGGCACAACATTTGTCGCTTGTGGTTGAACTAATTCTTGTGAATATTGTAGAGCAGCATCAGTATCTTGTCCTTGTGGTAGATTAATATTTAAGTTTTCTGTTTGACTAACACCTTGATTTATAGCAGGTGCTTCAATAATTGATGCTACAGATGGACTATTATTTTTTTCAGCTAATTTTTGAGATGGTGATTTTATTGAACTTTTGACACCGCTTGAAGATGCAATCGTTTTTAGGCTTGAAGGATTTGGTCTAGCGATGACCAAAGCGGCCAGTGCTAAAAAAAAAATTGATTTGAATAACATTATTTAGATATAAAATCAAAAGAATATTTTGATATAAAAAAATCGCACAACAAAAACTCGAACTTTTTACTTCTGTTTTTCAATTCTAACTGATGTTCTCGAAGTTAGTTTAAGACGTTTTTATACTAAGCATATGTGTGGAAGCGAAATTTCAAGTTCAAACGAAGACCAGATTTAATAAATTTAAACAAAATATAGTAATAAGGCGGGACAATAGTAATTAGCTTTTTTTCGATAAAACTTGCCCTTTGTTTTTCTTATTTTGTGTGCAATTTTTTCTCAAGCACTTTTATACCCTTTTTCTAATATTCCTTCAAATTAATAAAAAAAATTTTTTATCCTAAATTTATATTATGAATGTAGAAATAAAATATTGCAATAAATTTTGTTTAAAATGAGTATTATATGGCTTTTTCTTGAAATCTTCGTTTTTAGATTATAAATTTTTATCAACTTGTCTCACATTTTCCTATGTACTTGATTTTACTCTTGTTATTTGTAAAATTAATTTTTACATGTTTTTTTTATATTATAAGTAACCTTATGATAAAAAATTTTTTCCATAATTATTATTAACTATTTTTGCTATTTTTAAAATTAAATAAAAAAGACAAAATTTGAAGTAAAAAAAATGGAAATTTTTTATTTAGCAATTAATTTAAGGACAATGTAATACAAAATGTAAATTTTTTTTTTTAAATAAGTTAAATAATATGGAATCGAAACATTAGATTGTAAATATTAACACAAAGAAATTTTCCTTATGTAAAATGATTTACTGATAGATAAACTTTAGTTTAATCTAAATTTTCTTGTTGACTTCTTTGGGCTTTTGTGGGACCTTTACTCGGTTGAATAACTTGCTGACTTATTTGAGGAGATTTAGTTGGAACATTAATTTTAGCTGGCTGTTGAGCGGCAATTTTTTGAGATTGCTGAGCTGGTTCTTGCGTTTTTTGGGCTATTTGTTCAGCCTTTTGAATTAGAATACTCGATTTTGACACAGGAATTTCAGATTGTGCTTCTTGTTGGCTACCTTTTGATAAACCACTCGATCTGAAAATTTCAGATTTCTTTGCAGATTTTTCAAGATTCTGTTGCAAATTTTCTGAGGATTTAAGTGGAATTTCGGTTTTCGAGGTTTGTTGAGCAAAATTTTTGTATGGTTGTTGGTTTGTTTGTTGTGTGGCTTTTGCTGGACCTTTGGCTATTTGCCTAATTTTCGCAGCTTCGATTTTAGCAGGCTGCTGAGGTTCTTGAGCAACAATTTGCTGTTGCTGTGTTACTCGTCTAATTTTGGCGGGCTGAAGAATTTCCTGCTGTTGCCCCGGAAAACATTCTACGCTTAGCAATGCTGCAATAAAGATAACGGCGAATAGCTTCATTTTATTTTTATTATTTTTTTTTTCAAGTTAACCCGAATCTCAATTCTATGATTTTTAAAATTTTTTCCGCTTTCAAAAAATCATTTACGAATTAACTATTTAAAAAACTAACTTGTTAAAAAATTTGTCTTCTGCTTTTATACTTTTCAAAAAGTATGGATGCTTATTTATTTACTTGTTTTGACTAGCACCGGTTTGCGAAAACAGTATTAAATTGATTATTAATGCGTTTGAAGTGTACAAAGGGTAAAAAATTTTTTAGAATAAATTTTATCTTTGAGGAACACTGTTAATGCGGGTGAAAAACTGAGAAGATAAATTCAAGAAAATTTTGGAGAATCAAAAGTTTAAGATTGCTGATCTAGCTCTAAATAAAGTTAATAAATTGAAACTTGCAGACGGGGTTGAGATAAAGAAAATTCCTAAATTTACAAAAAAAATCATTTTTTATTTTTTCAAGGTTATATATATTTTCTAAAAATTTATTTTTTTGGTTGCTAAATTAATAATGAAGAATAATTTGGTTTATGGTATTTCTTAAAAATTCATTTATAGAATCACTAAATATTGCATTTTCAAAACCTGTAATTCTAGCTTTTTAGTGAGTAAGCTATTTTATCTTCTAGTTAATCCAGTTTGTAAGAGTACCTACTTTGTCAAGTATCATATTCTTAACTATTTTTTTATCGGATTTGGACATAAATGCATATACCTGTTTTTTGAAAGATGAAAATTTAGACAAATAATTAAGCACACAAGATTCACGTAATTTTTTTTTATAACAGTTGACATATAAAAGAATTTTGTTAAGTCTAACGAAAATTTTCAAGAAAATAAAAATACTTGATAAAATAGCAATTGAAGTATTTTAAAATTTTATAATTTTTCTTTACAGAATTAATTCTATTAGGCGTTTGAACTAAAAATTTATTTCGAGTTCACTTACACTTATGTCGTCAATTTATGATTATTTTAATTTTATAATATTTTTATCCTTTTTTATATTTAATTAATTATAAAAAAAAATCATCGATTTTTATAATTTTTTTGATATTTTGTTCAATTGAATCGATTTTACAAAAAAAAATCAAATATGTATTGGCCTCGAATTGATATTCAAATATTTTTAATAATAGATATTACAATATATACTCCATATTTAAAAGAAGTTAGTCTAGGTATGCAAAAATTTCCGTTTTATTATAAATATTTTTTGGAATAATTTTTTTTATTTACTAATTAAAAAAATTATTGCACAGTTCTAAAAAGTCTATGCTAAAATTTAGGTCAAAAGATAAAAAATTTTAAGCTTTTCTTACATTCTTTAAATTTTCAAAATTTATTATTTCAAAAGTAATTAATCCAAAAATTATTTGAAAAATTAATCTTAAAATATTTCTAATTTATTTTAATAATAATAAATCTTTTTCGATAAATCTTATTTAAGTTATAATAATTATCAACGTAATTTATTTTAAAAATTGAAGATCAAATAAGTTTTAGTATATTTTCGAAATAATGATAAGCAAAGGTAATGAAATTCGAACTTGATCTATAAATTCATGAATAATAAATAAAATTGATTCAGATTTTCAGGAATAAAGAAAAAAGATAAAAACGGCTTTTTCAGGTAAATGAACGCTTTTTAGCAGGTAAATGATCCTTTAATAAAAGATTTCAAATTTATTCAGAAGAAAAGAATTTATTGAAAATCTTTTTTAATATCTTTTTATTAGTAAAAAAATT
>BLXL01011308.1:0-13344 GCA_023170135.1 Acarapis woodi | reverse complement strand
ATTTCAATTCCAAAATTTTTTTAGTTTGCTTTTGAAATCGAAAGAAAAAATTCTTCATCAATGAAATATGAGTCGAAGGGATTTTTGAAAATAAAAGTTGTTATGTCAGATAGTGACAGGTAAATGAAAAAAAAACTAATTTCGCTAATATCTTTTATGAATGTTTGGCTTAAAATTTTTTTTCCTTAGTAGTTTTAGTTTTACCAGTTTTAAAATTTGATATATTATTATTGTCTCACTATAGTTTAAAAAAGTTTTTTGTATTTTTCAGAACCAAAATTTTTTTCATCTCAAAATTGTCTTCTCTGAGCAAAAAATAGTTGATCGAACACAATAATCGCTTTAATAAGAATTCATAGCTGTTTTGATGCTTGTCAAGTAATGAATTTTAAGTTATGATTTAGAAAATTTGAATTGTGTTAATTCATGAATTTTTTTAGCCTTCTAATTTAACTGAATTTCACATTAAAAAAACACTACTATTTGATAGTTAATCTCTAGATAAATTCACCATCTAAATTTTCGCAATAAAAAAATATCGAAGTAATTATAATAGCCGAAGAACATCTAAAAGGTTCTTCTAAATCCTGTGCCAAATGAGATTGTAAATCACACAAATGAACTAAATAATTATTTTTTAATAAATCTAATTAATGATTTTTATTCATTTTCAAAGTGAAGTCATTTAGGTTTTTTTTAAATTAATTAAAAAAAATAAAGTTTCTTTTTCTTTCTAAAAAACTCAAATTTATACTTTAAATTCTAAATAAAATTAGTTAAAAAGTATTCGAAAAATTAAAAAAATAAATAAAGTTAAAAAATTTCAAATTTGAAATAATAAAATTTAATTTTTTTATTTACGATTTGAAATTGAAAAAAAAATTTACAAAATTCTATTTTTTATATATAATTATAGTATTTACTTTCAATGAGTTAGTAAAACTATTAATTTATTTAGTTATCATTTTACAAATTTAATCATATTTATCTAAACAAATTTGGATGAATCTAAAATTTAAGAAATTGATCAATATTATATCATTAATATAATCTTTGGATTTTTATTTAATAATGTATTATGAAGCTAAATGTTTTTGAAAGTCTTTTTTTATTTGAGCTGAATTTAAGAAAATATTCAAAAGTAGTAGTTTGAATGGTCTCACCAATGGAAGTTGTTTTCGATAGATCTAATAGCATCTGAAAAAGATAATTTTAAAATGATTCGTTAATGTTCTATCTAAATAACAAGACTAAACTTTGAGTTTTATTTCCTTAAATCTCTAATCGACTTTTTTGATTTGTTTAAAAGCTATAGTAAATATACGGCAACTATTTTAAGCTTGTTTTTTTTCACTTTATTGGATAAGCGATAAGTTCTAGGGAGTATTACAGAAGCATATCTTTGATAAATTGCTTTAGTCATCATCAGCGATATATGTTTCATTTAACTCAGTATCTATATTCCTAAGAATTATTATCAACGAATCATTTAAATCATTTTGGTGATAATAAAGAAATATTTTCTCATTTAACTAGAAATCTCAAAAATTCAATTTGAAGCAGCTTCAAAGTCACTTTGTCAAAAAAAATTTTTTTGACTCTAGAAAATCTGAAACCAAAAAAATTTTATCTCTTGCTAAATTTTGGACCAAAAAAATTTCAAGCACGAAAAATTACATGGGATCAAATCAAATTGTGATTTAGAAAACAAACATTTCTAATAAAAAAATTTATTTTTATCATGTTTTTATGTGTTCTATAAAGAGAGAGAGACAATTTTCTAAACAAGCGATTAATAATCGAATTAAGGGTGCAAAAATTAAAAATAAAAAGTGCTAAACTTGCACTTTAAGTTGTACGAAGTTATGTTGACGTGTAATTGCTTATGATGATAGAGTAGTCTATAAGTCGGTATCATGAGTAATAAAAATACTGTGTCGCATAAGGACATAGATTAAAGTTTGAGCTTTATCAAACAATATATTTTTAACACGTGTATGAATGGCATTTATTTGAATTTTTTGTTTTACTTATACCTAAATATATTCGAGCATAAGTTTGAACAAAAATAATGTCAAAACAAAATTTAATAATTTTTTTCGTTAAAATAACCAATTTTACTTTCAAGAATAAAAGAATTATTTTAAATTTCCAATATTATCGTTTTTGTTATATGTAGCATACGAGAAATATATATTTTTATTAAGTCAATTATTAGTACAGATATGTTTGTTATTAGTATAAATATTTGAAACAAAAAAACTTTTAAAATTAGAATAATAATGCAAATTGCCTAAAAAACTTTGTTTTTAACACATCTAAAAATTGCCAAAAATAGTAATACTTTGACAATCAAGCATTGATGCTTTTGTTTCAAAATTATTAAACATGAGATAAAAAATTTAAACTATATGAATTAAAAATCTTTTTAGAGAGTTGGTTTTTTTTTTCTTCAAGCAGGCAATTCTTCTCTTTTTTTCAAAACAAATTGATTCAAGTATGATTGTTTTGATATTTTTGAACATTGATCTGATTAATTTATTAAGAAAAAAGAGAATGCAAATAATAATAAATTTTACGAATTTAAAATTTAATGTATTCTCAATGATTGTGCAATTAGCACTATAAAAGTTTAATTTTTTCTCTTTATATATGCAAACATGTGCGTAGTCAGATTATGAATTACAAATGCAAAAATTATTACAAAACTTTATTCAAATATTGAAAAACTTATAATTTTTATAGTTTTTTTTTCACATTAAAATTTATAAATTTGAAAGCATAAATATTTAGAAAAATTAGTTTTTTCATGTTTAAATTGTAATTAAAAATAAAAAATAAAAATTTTTAGAAAGAAACTAACTCGAAACCATTCGCAAGAGTTTTTGAAATTCTTTTTGTTTTTTGTTAAATAGATTATTTATTATTTATCATCTAATTGAAAAAATAATATCATTTTATTATTAGAAAATTTCTGAACCCATTTCAAGGTCGTGTGTCTATTTATATTTCAAGATAAAATTTTTGAATTTCATGCAAAAATTTTTTTTCGCTAACTAATTGTTCTATAAGATTTTTATTATTTTGAAAATTATTTTTAAATAAATTACTTAATTTTATGTTATTTTAGACAAGTGATAATGATTTATTGCTAATGAGGTAGTAAAATTCGATCTTATTTATATATAATCATTATCTGTTAGGGAAGATAAAAAAAATTCGTAAATTAGATATTGAGCTTAAATTAAGGTTATTAATCAAATAAAATTAATATGTCACAATCAAAATTTCGATGGAAATAATCTGAGGCAAAATCGTTATTTCGTTATAGTATGAATTATTCGAATTCGAAAAATTCTTAAAAAATAATATCAAACTCATTTATCAGACGAAATGCCATTCAACTTGAAGAATTTCAATTAGCTAGAATTGTAGTTTTTCGATTTAATTGCATTTAAAAAATTGTTTTTAAAATAATAAAAAAAACTTAAATATAATTGTTCTATTATAATTGTGTGCTATAACTATTTTCACATAAAATTAATACGATTTATGAAATCTTAATGAATAGTTTCGTAAGCTCTATTTCAAAAATATGCCAGAAAAAAAAACTTTAAAATTACAAATTCATGTCTAACTATTATATTATTATAACTAATTGTAAAACTAAAATGATATCTTCTAAATATTATTAGGCGAGAAAAAAATTAAGATATTTATTAGTTTTTTCTCCATGCTTGAAGAAAAATTTCATTAAACTATAAAATTAATTTTGTTACAAAACTGTCAATTTTTATATCAACAATCGATTTTTTATTGCTTATTTTAATCATTTTATTAATTTTATTAAAGAAATTTTAACAATGAGCATTAAATACAGAAAAAAAAATTTGTTATTTTTAAATTCTAAACAAATCGAATTCAATTTCGGATAACACAAAATTTTTAAATTAGAATCGAATGTGTTTTTGAATAAAAAATTAATCTTGTAGTTATTATTAAGAAGATACTATTAATTTTCGAATTCGATTAAAAAAACTAAGATGATGATTTTATACAATTGAAATCATCAAGAATAAAATTGATATTTTAAAAAAAAAATCAATTCTTTGCACAAAAATAACTTTATTAGTTATAAATAATTAAAACGATTTGCTTCAATATAAAATAAAACAAAATGTCAAGATTTCTGATTATCTTATTTAAGTAAACAAAATTTTCACCAAGCCATCATGTATGATCGTTTAATTATTGGAAAACTTTTCAAGAGTCAAATTGACAATATTTTTTTTTAAATATCTTGAAAAAAATGGACACGTGTCCATACTTGTCGATGTCAAAAATAACTCTTATAATAGCAAATCTAGAAATAATATCTATGCTGACATTTTTTTAGCCCTCAACAATTAGAGAAAAAAAAAAATAATTTTATGCATAAATTAAAGACACAAAAAAAATTATTTTCATATATGTTTTCCGGAAGTATGAATGCGATGCAAAAATATCGATTTTGAAAAATTATTTAATTTAAATGATTTAAAGGTAGGTGCTAAATTTATAAGATATTAAACTTAAAATTTCAAATTGATTTTCATTCACTTTGAGCTAATATAAATACCATTTATCGAATATCTTGATTACTGTCTGATGTTTAGACGTAGTAGGCCTTACAGAAATGTTTAATGTTCAATAAAAAAAATAATGTGAATTCTCTTTTTGAAAAGATATTTTTGATATAAAGAATTTCCAAAGGAAAATTATGAGACTAAAATAATCACTTCAAATGGTCATTTAAAGATTTTTAAACTTTGAATAAAAAAAATATTCATGAATTGTCGAATTACGGATTTTTTTTTGTTTTTTTCGCTTCGCATCAATGTGAGAAAAGGATTCTTTTTTGATGGGTTTATGTCTGTCATAGTCTTAAGAAAGGTAAACTTATTGCCCTATTTTTACCATTCAAAAAGACAATCAACCTATTGTCAAATAAAAGTCTATTATTCTTTAAACATAGTAAATATATCAATAAAATACTAATTTTCACGTATTTTAAATTGTTTTAATCTTTATTATTCTCGTTTTCTAAATAAATAAATACAGTTTCAATTATATTTTTCCTTTCAAATATTTTCGTTATAATTTTCAAAAATTTATTTTAAAAAATTCTAATATTCAAAAATATAAAATTCATTTTGTGTAAATTTTTTGGATTTTGGTAGCTAGTTTTCAATGCTATTTCATCAATTATTTATTGGATATTTTTAAACAATAATTTAAAAACTTTTTAAATTAAATAAAATATTTCGCTGTTTGAATTTTTTCTCAAAAATATCTTCAATTTATTCTCCTATAATTATATATGAATTATTCTATCTTTTTCAAAT
Organism: Acarapis woodi; assembly: GCA_023170135.1. Classification (NCBI taxonomy): domain Eukaryota; kingdom Metazoa; phylum Arthropoda; class Arachnida; order Trombidiformes; family Tarsonemidae; genus Acarapis; species Acarapis woodi. Next base: position 7,960 of record BLXL01011308.1, on the reverse strand, counting down.
TAGATTGTATTTATCTTGTTTTTTTAATAGTTAGATTTTTTACGAATCAGTAAATGAAAAAAAATACTGTTTGTACAAAATTTTTTACACAAATTGATAACTTAAACATGCACATTAAATACCTTTTACCTTCACTATACATAATAATGATATGTCGATAAATTTTGTACCACCCTTTAGCAAGTAAGAAATAATTTGGTCTGTTAATCACGTCGTTTATAATATGATGATGATATAATGGTAATAGTCGAAAATGATCTTAAAAAAAATTATTCAAGTCTAAAAATTAATTCAAACTTAAATGCCAATCAAATATCAGATTCAGTTTCAATTTCGATTAAATCTAAATTAAGTGTCTGACAATAATGAAAAATTATAATCACCTAAGCAGATCATCTATAACAAGGTGGTATTATTTTTTTTACATTTAGATATTGAAATCTTTTACACATTTTTATTGATCATTCTTGTTCTGAGGAGAAATTTAACAAATTTATTAATCAATCACATCTATTTGATTACCTCGAATTTGTTAAGAAAATTTCATGTTACGTTTGTAAATTTTTAAGCATAAAAATATAATTAATTTTTAGCAAAATTATGTAATTTTCAATTCAAATATTGTAATTTCTAAAATTTGAATTGATTTTAGTTTTTTTTTTCGATAAAATTTTCTAAAAATATTTGATCTCAATAAATTTAGAAACTATGCAAAAAATTGAAATTTCCAAGATAATAATGATATTTACAATATTAAGAATTATCAATGTATGTATACATTAAATAAAATTTGACAATCGGATGATATTGTCGTTAACAATTCATTTTTTTAAAATTGGCTGGCCGATTTAAAAATTTTTTTACTGATTCTTTTAAAATTTAGAATGGGCCATATTTAAATCATTATTGACAATATAAATTTTGAAATGTTTTGGATTATTAATTTTTTTGATGTTAACATCACCAGAAAATTTTTGAAACAAGTGCAATTTATGTGATAAAAAAACATTCTAAGTCATTTATTTTTATGATTTATTTTAATTTTTTTTTCGATTCCATTAGGGAAGTCTCCAAAATTTTTTCAATGATAATTCCATGTTTGTAAAACTAAATGACTAAATTCATATCTGGCTAGAAATAATTTTTATCTGGAAAATTCATTTAAATGAAACACAATTTAAAATTTAATTGAATTCGGGACCTAAACGGATAAATCTTAACTCTAGAATATCTTCAAAATAAGAATTTTGCATCACAACTTTATTCACACTAAAAATTTTCAATCATGTGCTGTTGGTATCAATGAATATCCATATTTTGCAAATAAAAAATTCCAAAACATAACACTAATAAAATTTTGTCCCTAAGAGACTCAAGTAATATTTTAATAAATTGGCGCAACTTGTTAAATTTTTTTTCTTTTTATTGAAATTTAGAATTTTAATTTTATTTGAATCTTATAAATTTAAAGAAAATAGATATTTTGAAAACTTAATTTTTGAAAATTTCAGTTTTAAATAATAATTCAGAAATTGAAGCCAGAAACCATATTTAAATGCTGATTATTTGAAGTGAAATTAGAGCAAAAATATTAGATTAAAGTACAATTATTTGTAATAAATTTTTATAGGTTTCCCATTTTAGATAAACATTAAGTTCAATATTTATGAACTTCATTAAAACTGATGAAATATGTTTTCTCATATAAACTTATCATAATTATTGTCAATAAGTCTATTAAGTGCACTTAATAGGTGTTCTTATGGTTGAATTTTGAAGAGGTTTCTGTTAAATATTTTGAATTTTTTAGAATATAATTTTAGAATGTCGAAATAAATATTTTTGACAAATGATTTTCGTCAGAAATCGTTGATTATTTTAACTACAATTAGTAAAATTTGAATACTTGATAAAATTTTTGAATTAGTGTCTACTTAAATATTTTTTTGACTCTAATAAAATGTTATGAATGTGTTTATATTTTTATTATATTAATCTCACCTATAATTTTTATTATATTCATTGATAATGAAAGATCATATTCAATAATTTTTAAAAAAAAATTTAAGTCTTTTCATCTCTTAGCCTTTAAATTTCAAATCGTTTTCATTATTTTTTTGGTTTGAAATATATTAATATACTTTAATGTCAAAAATACAAATACACTGCAATTTTTGAGGATCAACTTTGAATATTTCTAATTATTTGAATTCAATTTATATTAAAATCACTACACACCTTTTTCTCTGAGTGAGTCGATTAATTTTTTTTTTATGATTTTCATTGTGATATATAATTTTTATAAAAACAAATCTTAAACTTGGATTCCTATAGAAAAAAAAATTCTGTCATTTCACTCTATTAATTCGACAAAAACTTTCAAATTTTATTTACCTGTTTAATTCATAATAATTCATGATTCATGCCTTTTTTCGATTATATGTAATAATATGAAAAAAATTAAAAACATATTCATACCTAACATATGTTTTTTTAAATAAAGCTTATATTTTTAATATTAACTCCTACCTAACTTTCAATTAAAAAAAAAATACATTTAAAATTTTAACATAGTGAAAACATCACCGCCCTCCAAATTCTCCTCATACAATTAATAAACTTGTATTATTTTTTATCAAGAATAATTAATATTTTAAATTATTACTCAAACTCACGTCAGTCTGACAAATATTTTTGCAAGAAACTAATTTTCATATTTTAAAATTTAATTCACTTTATGGAACTGATTTAAAAATCATCTCTGTTCGTATAAGATTATAAATTGATTTAAAATGTAAACTCAGAATAAAAAAATATCTGATAATTTTTTTTTTACATAAAAAAATCACTCCTAAATTTAATCCATTAATTTCTCAAAATTTATAAAACAAAATCAAAAAGCGACTATAACTAAAATAAAGACGTAAATAAAATTTAAACCTAAGGTAAGTCACATGACATAGAATCTTTTAGACATCAAAGTTAAATTGCAAGACATAAAAATTTCTTTTTGAATTTCCGTTTTCCTTCTCTAAATTTATTTTTATCGCCTTTGATACTTTTGATTCTCTTATTACACACCATCGATTAAATTTTATTGACTCATAAATAATTTTAACAAACATGAAAAAAAATTGCATGATTAGTCATAAACGAATTTGTGACAAATGAACACATGTTTGGATCAAAATCTCGAAATTCGATATTTGCTTTTTGAATTGTCGTTTAAATAAACTTACAAAAATTTAGAATTTTTCTTCAAAATTGTAAGAAATTCGATTCCAATTTGGAGAATTTTCAATTGATAAATTGTATCGAATTCAATATACATTTAACTTGTATAATTAGAGAATAAAAATTTGTTCGATGCAAGCTTTTTTTTTTGTTCTAAATCCAGTGAGTTTTTCAGATATATATAAAATATTTATTTATATACACTAGGATATTTTTTAAAAATTTGAAAAGAAACTACTTGGAACAAACCAAGCAAAAATTTATAACTTTTGAATTCAGTTTACTACAATTATATTATTGCAGACCATTTAAACATTGAAGTCGTTTTTCTCTTAAAAAAACGTTTTCTCATTTTGATAAAGCTGATGTCTTATTATTTATTCGAAATGCTATCCGTGTTGACCTTCTGAATAAAAAATGGCCTCGAATTTACCTTGAATTCCCATTTTGTGTTATATTTTTTTCGATGGATAAAATTAATTTTGGTAGATAAATTTAAAGATTAATATTTTTGATTAGATTACGATGAGATAAATTTTGTAAATTTTAATTTTGTTACTATGAATGCAGTGCTGATTGGTTGAAAAAAATTTTATATTAAATTTTAGTGTTATTTCTTTACATCAATAATTTTAGAAAAAAATTAACAACTTAGACTTGCCACAGTTGAACAGTACGCCAATTAATCAAATTCAATTTTCTTTTTACTGTAACCGATGTAACAAAAATTCTATTTAAAAATGAAAATTTCGAAATTTTTTCTGTATCACAAAAGAAATTTAATTTCTAGTTCATATATGTAAGTTATATTTTTTATATCTGTACTTATGTGTAAAATTACAAGCGTAGAAAATAATACGAAATACATATTTCAATTTTAAACAAGTGACTTATTCAGCTTAATGACTTTTTGAAAATATATGAATTTTATGACTGCAAACTAAAGTGAAGCAATATATACGTGTACTTTCAAAATTACAATGAAATAACAAAAAATATAAGTTAAAAGTTTTTTCTTACAAAACCAAAATATTTTCCAATTATTCGAGTCAGAATTTTTCTTGATTTTTAGATATTTTGTTTTAAATTTAATATATTTATCTATTTCAAGGCATACGAGAAACATCTTGAATGACTATTAGTATTCTTTGCGTTAGCTTTTACTGTAGTTTAAAATAGCGATTGAATAATAGATATAACTACTCAAAAGTACCAATAATATCAAATGGTGAGTGACATTAATTTTGAAATAGTATCTTTCCAATTTAAGATGACTTTCTAAAAATCCACATGCTATACATAAATTTTTATAAAATAGCGTAAAATTTCAACTTAGTGATGTTTCTAATGTTTGAACTTGGCTAAAATAAAAAATGCCTATTGAATAAAACCAAGGTTTTAGTATAATAATTTGCCAAATATTTTTACATAGACGAAAGCTACTACGCAAGTAATAACATAAACCAAAGTTAAACAATTAATCTTCGAAAATTAATTGCTCTTTTACCGAGAAAAGTTAATAAAATGTTTAAGGTGCATGTAACAAGTAATAGTATCTGATTATACAAAACATACCTACAGCTTGTACTCTTGTATCATATTACCGTAAGTAATAAAATCTCTAAAAAAAATAATGAGAGTTGCTTTGAAAAAATTATGAATTTAGGCCACTTTTTTAATATAATTTCTTTTTATTTATGCAAAATTTTTCCTTTTTTTAAACTTATGTTTCCTGAAAATTCGTGATTTAATTTCAAACAAAAAATTTATAGACAATATTTTAGAAATTAGTCTTTTAAAAGTTTTAATATTTAAATGCAAAAAATTAATAAAAATTATAGAAACATGATTAAGTGTTTAATCTAAAATGTTCAGAAATTTTACAAGGTTTGAAATTTTCTAAGTCAAAAATCTATGAATAACTTGTGATTTTAAAATTTTGAGACCTCGACAAATGTAAGAGAAAAAAATTAATAATCTTATTTTTGTGTTATATCGATTTCTGACAATTTATTTTATTTTCTTTTTTTTTCAAACTAAAACTTGATTTCAAATATTAACTTCATTAGCAAATTATTTTAAAAGCAAATGGTTTGTCTTTCAATAATCGATATTTATATGGCCTATGAAAATCTTATTGATTATTTTTCAAGATAATTATTCAAATAATTTATGAATCAATAACTTATACATTTATATTGAAATCACATTATTAGACAAAGTCAATTAATTTTGAAAATTACCTAAATGTGACAAAAAAAATTTAAAGCCAATTTACTTGATTCGACCCAAAATTTTTTTTTATCATAAGTTGATATAGAAAATGAAATATTTAGATGCTTTTTAAAAAAATCGACGGGAAGAATTCACATAAAATTCAAATGATGGCATTTTATACTCTAATTTGTGTCGAACAAAAAAAAATTATTTCTTTTTTATATTTTAGCCTTCAAAATGGAATAAATAATTAAGTTATGAGAAGAATCAAAATATAGTAGTCAAAAAAATTTAAACAAAATTGCTTACAATACTGAGTACTAATAGTTTTTTAATAGAATATAATTTGATCATTTTGAATTTTATCAGAAAGAGAAAGTTAGAGACCTAATAGAAGCATTTTTTTTTTTTTGAATTCTGGACATTTAACCAATATTTTTTACCGAAGCGTTCAACCGACTAAATTTTTTTACCAAGAAATGTAGATCTATGTTCATTTTTTACTGTTTTTTATTATTATGCTTGTAGAAACAAACAACATGAAAAAAAACCTAAACAAGTTTCAACTTCAGTTGTTCAAGATAAGAAAAAAAAGCAAACAAAATAAAGAAAGATACAATAGACACATATTACGTGAAATACAGTTCGGAAGCAAAAAAAAATAGTTTTATACTCGACATTTTACAAATATCTTGTGAAAATCTAAGAAAATGCCTGATAGCACGAGACCATCGTTAGAAAATAAGTAAAATGCTTGAGAAAAACTCGGGAAACCTTATATGAGATTAAAGTCTATTTGAAAAACTTGACACATGGAATTGAAAATTACTCGGAAAAAAGAAGAAAAAGTCTTTCACAGAAATTTATAGTTTATCTTTACTGGTCTCATAATATCTGAATTACTTGCTAGATTCAGCATCTTCAAAGAGATCAGCAAAACAAACGACAAATTATTCTAACAAAAATGTTGTAAGACGAATTTTTTTCGTGTTGATTTGGTTGGTCGGTCGTTTGGTGTGTCTTATTTGCGTTTGCAGTTCACATTGATGCTACTATAAATATATTAAACGAATATATAATTTTATATATATTTTACGATAAGATACACTTATTAATGTTGTTTATAAATGCCTTCTCGGTCAAAAAATTTAATTTCGAATGTCTTATAAAAAATAAAAAAAAACTTATTATCATTTGAAATCCTTTGCTTAAAACTTAGAATCTCATTCTCTTTATCGGAGAAAGCGAAAAATTTTATGATGTTTAGCAATCAAAGTTTCAAATCCAATCATTTGATGAATGGAATCGTTATGATTTTGCTTCTCTTACATTCTTTATAAACAAAATTAAATAAAAAGAAAACTGATAGTTTTGTTTTATTTTAAAGTTTGATAAGTTTGTTTTCTGTCAAAACTATGAACATTTACAGTAATTAAATGAAAATTTTTTCAAAATATTAAGATTAAGTTTTTAATTAAAATTTCTTCAGATATCATTCATTTTATGTATAAGTAAATGCAAACTTTTCAAAAACGCATTTAAAATAAGTCGAATTTAATTTCAACAAATGATTTCTCGATTATAAATGAATATTTTGTATTGTTCAGTTGAAAAATCAATTATTATATAATTTATAAAATTCATTTTTGTTAATACTTAAATGTCTTCAATGCTTTCTTGGTAATTATTTGTTATATAAAAAACTAGAATTACATAAATTATTTTTTCGATATACAAATAAAAAGAAAATAAAAATCTGCATGTATCTCAGTATATTGTAAATTTGGTTATTCGTTACTATTTATAGTTTGCAAATGGTAAAATTTCTCCCTATTCAGTGTATAAAAAGTATTTTCTACTGAAAATACTGAAAATTTATCAAAATAACAGATATTTTTAACATGGAATTTTGTTACTTAGTAGATAAAACTAAATTAATTAATGATTAACGATAATATTTCATAATGTATACAATAAATGATATTGACAATGTTAGAAAAATAGATTTGTACAATCTAAGACTATTCTTGTCAAATTTTCTAATATTGATCTTGAATTATAAGGATGTGTATTTTATTAAACTAAATTTTAGTATGATTTTTAAAAAATTTTGATTGTCATGCAATAACTGATCCATTTTTAATAATCATCAATTTATGTTTTCATTTAACATTTGATTGTCGAAAAATCTTTTTAAAGAATTCAATCTAATTCATAGATCATGAAATTTTTGTAGAAAACGCGATTGCTTTTCATCTTTACAAAAAAAAATTCTTCAAAGAAAAATTTCATTGGTTAACTTTTTCTTTTTTTTTTTTAAAGTGAGTTAAATTGATTTCCTTAAATGAATCTGTTATTATATTTTTGTGTTAATAAATTAGGTTTATAGTTCATACAGCGATCACTTTTTATCTAATAAAATTCTATATATTTTTGCAAAAATTTTCTACTGTTCATTTGGAATCCCAAGAGCGCATTTCATTTATTAATGTCTTTTTTTTTATCATTT
>BLXL01011304.1:0-14432 GCA_023170135.1 Acarapis woodi | reverse complement strand
TAAAAACATTTTATGTCCATCTTTTAAAAGATGTTCAAGCTTAAGATTATGAGAGTGAGGTAAAAGTTTGAATGTTCGATAATGTTAAATTAACATCTTTGGATTAAATAAAAAATGTTAAAGAAGTATATATATATTTTTTTTTTCTTTTACTATATTATTGCATATTTTGAAGGTACAATATTTGAAAATTACAAAAAGAATGCAAAGAAAAAAAATTGATGCAATGTCTTGAATCTAAGTTGAAAAAGGATAAAAGAAGCGAAGAATTTAGATTGCTGATGAGATTTTCACAGTAGTATGCTGTACGTATATTTTAGAATATGTATATATTAGAATATGTATTATCAAAAATAAACTAGTTAGTTTATCATTATGTCATGAGATGTGAATAAACCTTTTTTTTAAGTGATTACACAGATATAAATTATATATGTATTGCAATTGACTTACGAGTAAATAGTATGGGCTAAAACCGATGAATAATACTGATAATTATTAACATTAGTGTGACTAATAAAAAATAATTTTTTTTTCAAAAAGTGAATGCTAAAGTCGTTGTATTCAAGTGGAGAAGCATGAAATAAATGTAACCCCCACAATAAAAGGATGCTAATGACATCTAAAAACTACTTTTTTTTGTACATCAACTTTTCAAGCACCAATTCGATTCCACACATATGCACTTTAGATTTGACTAAAGTAATTGTAGTTAACACGTGTTTTGCACTTTTAGATTCAAAATATATTTTCAATCAATTTGCGTAAAGTTTGTCTATAAAATTCAAAATATTTAAAGTTTGTATTTATTTATAATATTAAAATTTAAAAAAACTTTTGAGTGAGTCAAAGAAATATTTTTTTTTGATGATTAAAAAATACATTTGATGAGAAAAGAAAAAATAACTTAAAAAATATTATTTACATTTGAAAGAAAAAAGAAAAGAATTCGAATTTCATTAATTTACTTATCCAAATTATTCGAAAATTGTTTAACACGTTTTGCCCTTTTAATTGTTCACATTGATTAAACAGTCTCAATAATTCAGACTATTATATATTTTGATCAAAATAATTAGCAGACTATTGATGCTTCATTGATTAATTAACTTTTTTTGTGAAAATTTTTTTAAATTACGCTATTTAGATTTGAATGCATTCGAAAACAACAAACTGATCGATAACGAGAAAAAATTTCAGAGCAAATGATTTTATGAAAAATCGATATATATACTAAATATTTGCAAGTTTTATTCGCATGATGTATATATATTTCGTAATTTATAATCTACAAAAATCATTCTGTAATCGTATAGATAGTAAAAAAATATTAAAAAAATTTAACAAGAAAAAAAAGTTATTATTTAATTTAAAGCCATTGCTTGACATAAATATAAAATAAAATATGATATAGTTATTTATAAACAGTGTCAGTTAATATATAAATCGTATATTAAAATTTTCACATTTCGACAATAATATTTAAATTATAAAATGTAGAATCAAATACATAGAGTGAATACGATGCTACTGAAATGCGGGTAAAACTCTATCATTACTTGATCATTGTCGAATATTTATATCCAAAACTGAAAATGCTGTGCCGAATGAAAAATTTTCTTTAAATAGTCGATGATGTAGTGCTTCTGCACTGTACATCGAATCTAAAATTAAAGTAATTTTTACCGTAAATTTTATATATTAGACTTATTTACTTAGTGATTCGGTGTGGCACAAGAATATATGTGAGGAATAAAAAAAATTATGGAAAAAACGTCATAATTTTCAATATGTTTTGAGCGCCAGAATTGATTCTATGAGCTTTATGTTTTACGACTTACATAATAAAATTCATTCTGCGAATAGTAAACTTATCGAGAAGTTTTTTTTTCTATGAAAAAACAATGCTTTCGATGCATGATCTAAAAGTTTTAAAAAATTATATTTTAATAGATAAAAATTAAACAAAATAATTTATTAAACTTTCGATAACCAAATTCGTGTCACACATGCAAATCAATGAAATTTCAGGATGAAATTCTAAAATTTTGTGACTAAATCGATTAACAGTTGAATTCTAATGAAATAGAACTAGTAGCCTGTAAGATTGCAATGAAAAAAATATGGAGGAAAACATTTGAAAAATGGATGGTAACCTATTATTGAATTTTATAGAAACGATTAGATGCATTCTAGAAGAGTGTTAGAAAAAAAAAAAAGNNAGAAAAAAAAAATATATATATACTTCTTTAACATTTTTTATTTAATCCAAAGATGTTAATTTAACATTATCGAACATTCAAACTTTTACCTCACTCTCATAATCTTAAGCTTGAACATCTTTTAAAAGATGGACATAAAATGTTTTTATTATTAATTCTCCTCTTTACATTTTATTCAATCATTTGAACATTAGACTATCTACTTTCTTTCTTATAATTCGCGACCACTCAGGTTAATAATACTTGTTAGCAATAAGTTGTTTAATAAACTGAAATTCTTTATGATTAATAAATAATTTATTAGCGGCTCATCAAAGTGAGTCACTATGAGTGTGATACTTTGAATGCTTGATTACATAAATAAATTCCTGGCCCTCATTTCTTCATATCAATGATCACATTTCAATGCACCTCTTTTGATAATCGATCAGCATAATTTGAAATGATGAGCAATTAACAATTTTTCGCATTTTTTTGTTATTTTTTTTTTTAATTTTAATTGTTTTTTTTTATGAGCTCATTTGATTTGACGAAGAATGCTTTTGGCAAGATATTAATAAATTTATTAAAATGTTATATATGTATAATAATAAACAATCAAAATCAACTATCACCCAAATTAAAGGTTGCTTTTTTTTTGATTTTTTTTTTTTTCTAATTTTACCACTTTTGTATCGTTTTGATACAAAAATTACAAACTATGTTAGAACCAGCTTATTAATCGTCATTTTATGTTTTCTAATAGTCAGTAAAGCATACACTAACATGAAACACTTTTAATAAGCATATTTCCTATTCCAGAGAAAATTAAATTTTTGAAAATGAATTTAGTAAATTTACGCCATTTTTATGCGAAATTTGTTCAGCTTGCCATGCCTAGTGAAATCATGAACATGAGATTCATCTAAAATTTGTACGTTTTTTGAATTGAAAATGAATTTTTCGAATTGCAATTTAAATTTGTAATTATGATTTCGCCACTTATGAACTTAGAATCTAAATTATTCAATGATTCTGATAATTGCATTTATTGACTCATTTTTTTTTGTTTTCTTTTAAACTTTTCTTTTACGCCGTTGCAATAAAATTTAGATTCCACACAATGAGTGGTGCTTATTTAGTTGGTTTCACTGATTAGTATGATAGCTAGTACCTGATCATTTACAATAGTTTGTACTTACAAACTTCATTAAATTCTCTATTGGTGGTATCGCTTGAAAAATATTTTAAAAGCTTTTTCTATGAATAAAACTCAGTCAATTGAATAATCACATTATTTGCAATATATATTTTCTACATCATTTCAAAAAAGTCATCAATAAATCTAATAGGTTTACTGAATTTTAAACCAAATAGCTAATTTATTAAATTACCTTCAGACAATGAACAGCAATGTATATCTTACAAATATAATTTGCAAGTTAAAACTATAAAACCTAGCATATAATTAATGTGTTAAGATATTATTTGAAATTTTGAAAAATTCGAAATTAAAGCTAATATTTTAAACCAACTCCTTTTTTGGCAATCATTTCAGCTTCGTCCCTTTTGCAGATGTGATTTTTTATGTATTTAATAAATGAACAGGTATTTAAAAAAAAGAAATGCTGTTGACCATTCTTTTATAATAATTCAAATGAGATAAGAAAACTTTGAGGTGACAATAATTACTAATTATATGATGATTACTTTTGTTTTATATTTGAAGCGCATTATTTGCAAGAAAATTAAAACTATTTCAACTTGTTGCAATGTCAAAATTTAAAGATCTAAAGATGTTTTGCCAAAATTTGTAGCCCGATTGAAAATTAAAAATTTGTGAATTGACAATTAATAATTCTTTATTTAATTTTTTTGTCTATTTTAAAAATATTTTCTTTTAGATTTTATTAATTTAAGAAATAATTTATCGACAACAAATTGAAAAATCAATTAATATTTTTGATTATTTTTATAAATCACACAATGATGTTTTTTTTATAATTATGTGTTTCATACAATACTTTTAAATGTTAAAATTTTTAATTAGACGCAAAAAATTACTTTTAAAAATAATTTTAAAATTCAATTCAAATGAAATTCAATCAGACGACAATCAAATGTCCGATTGATGCTTTTTACTTATAAATATTGAGTTCGTAGAGCAATAATTTATGAATGCAGGTGTATTACATAATGAATTATATTCAAATGCTTCTAAATTTTCTATTTACTTTGTTGAATGAAAATTTTTTTCCTTTGTCTAATTAAAATGAAAAAAAAAATAAAATAAAAAAATAATCTATTTATTAACCAAATACTGCTTATGATATATCATAATTTGTGAATTTTTCTTTTAAAAAAGAACCAAATGCGTTCTAAACAAATCTAGAAAAAAAATTTTTAGAAAATTTGCAAATAATTATTCATCATTTGATGAAAGTTTGTTTACGCTATCATGAATAGAAAATATATTATAAATATCTAAAATAAAACAATTTGACTACCGGTAATCGAATGAGACTATTGATTCGCAATCCATTTCAAAAAAGTTTCAAGAAAAGATTAATTATTTTCATATATAATTGAAATGATAATAAGTTAGATTGAAGATCTAGTCAAATGATTTGTGATTTATTCAAATCAAACTCTCGAAGGAAAAAATTTGTTAATTTTTTTTTTGCATGAAAAATTTTAATATTTTCATTGAACTATGATAACTAACTTTGGACAATTTAATTGCAAATTTGAAGAATTTTTTTAATCTATATTTTTTCTCATATAAGCACATATAATTTCATTATTTAATTTCTGGATTTGAAATTTTAAATAGTTTTTATTTTCACAGAAATTATTTAAATAAATATCTTAAAAATACATTCAGATTTTGATATAGATAAAAGATTCTAGAATTATTTAAATGATAAATTGTTTATTGAATAATTAAATTTATTTTTAAATGTAAAGTAAAATATATCAATTTATTTAACAGTTCATACCAGTAATAATACAATTAAATGATTTCGATACAATCATATCATATAAATACATCATTAGAGTTGGATGTGAAATTTACACCACTACGCAAGTTTATCTCAAATAATTCGAATTATCAATTGAGATTTGGAATATTAGTGTTAAAATTATAGATTAATTTCGTGATGTGTCTAAATTCATAAAATTTGAATGTAAAAAAATGCATAAAATTTTGAATTAACAGGTGAAGACAAAAAAAACTCATTTGTTTCAAATATGATTAATTGAACGTGCCATTTAATTTTCAAATTTTCGTAGATTTTGATACAATATTAAAATAATATTTAGCCTTTTTATTTATGTTCATGCATGTATTTGTGATGTAATTATTATTGTAATTAACTGTCTAATTTTATGTAATTTAATCTAAGCATACTGATTGATTTAATTGTCGAGTACTTGAAGACATTCGATAAATTTATTGCATACTTAGTCAACACAGAGAAACAGTTGAGTATTTAACAATCGTTCTTTCGTCACCTTGTGCTTTCGGAAAATTTTTAAAATTTCACTTAGTTTAATAAATGAATATAAAACTTGCAAATGTACAATCATAAAAAATGCATTGGATTGGCTATTTGAAAATATAGAAAACTAAATTAAAGTAATAAGAAAGTAGTCAGCAAATTAAAAAATGCTGTTTTTCATTTAATGAAAAGATCATATGATCAGTTTTATGGTCACATATTATGTTTGCCTAATATCTAACTTCTCAGTACTTTTAATCAATTACTTATTAGGCCTCATAGCTACATTCAAACTTTGGCTTCTTTTACTCTTCAAACTTATAATGTAAGCATGTATTACAAAGTCTATTTTGACTTGGCCTGTTCTTTATAAAACGTTTGAATAATACTGAAGCGATCCCTTGACGAGAATATTTGAGCCGCTATCTTAATTTATGTTATAAATCGTAATTTTGAATATTTTATATTTTGGTTATATTATTTTGAAAATATGAAAATTAATTGACTTAAAGCTATGTTATTTGTATCATTTTACATTATAACGAATTGTTAAACTAGGATTACCAATTATATTCTAAAAATGTCTATTTCAGAATTTTCATATTCAAATATATAATAATTTTATATTAATTATTTAATGTATGTTGACCTAACATCGTTGAATGATTTCTGGTTTTTCAAAGAATAAATGATGATTGTCTACGCGGAATAAATGTGATTTTCAAAAATTTCATTAAGAGTCAATAAGATGATGCTACAATTGGATAGGCTAATTTTTTTTTTAAAGCTAACAAAATTTAGAAAAATGAAGCGTTTTCTGAATCTGAATAGCATACTTTTCATACTCATTGAAAAACAGCTGATATTCTCCTCCATCTGGTTTATGCATTAGATTCTAAAAAATGAATTTCATAAGCTTTCATGACTCTATCTATCATAACCATAGTTCTATTGCAAATGATTTAAAAATATACACATTATTTGAAAAATGAAAAAATAAAACACTATCTATCTAACATGTTTTTATTACACAAAAAATAACACCATTTACCATACATCTAAATATGAGTTATATATTAAAATTATAATATATTTTGTATAATTCAATTTTTACGCGCACACTCGAATTATTCTATATAGAATTGAATCTCTTGTTTAAGTGAAGATTTTTTTTTTTTGAATTAAAAAAAAACTTCAATATACTTCGCAATACAATGATTCAATTTCCTGCTATATAATGAAGTTGTAATAGTTCTAAATGGCCATTACATTAGTGGTCCTCACTGTTGCTGATTTTGGGATCTCTTTAGAAAATTTAAAGATCTTCAATGCAAGTTTTTCTTTCAAAAAAAAAAAAAATTACAAAGAAGAAAAATTAAAAAGAGAACAAATGGCGAGCGACAATATACGTGTGCGCTCTATGTCGTGGTGGCATCTTTTACTATTTAAGCACACTTTAAACATGCACTCTTCTGTGTGCTATACAATTATAGCAAGCTTTTGTTGGCTTGTGTTTTTCACCTAATAGAACGGCTTTATTTTCTTTTGCTACTGAGCATATTATGTCTCTGTATAATCATATATATGCACTTTTCAAATATTCAATTTGTTCAAGAGAATATGTGCATTATAAATCAAGTATATTTTTCCTTCTGGAAAAATAAATCTATGAGTTAAATATCACAAAGGTGAGCGGAAACTTACCTTTGTAGTTTTTAAGCCAGTTCATGCTTTTATTTGTAGTCTTTTTTGAAAAAAAAAATATACAGACTGTTTAGAAATATATATGGCCATACATGCACGAAAATACAGCTGAATAATAATGGTATAACTTTGTCTGGCTAGCTTCTCTTTGTTGATGGTATGTAGTCGTCGTAGTACACACACTAGTGCAGTTGCTGACTGGTTGTATTTTTGTGTGTATTTTCTCTTTCGCTATCTCGCTCTCTAACATTTGTTTCTCTTCATACTTATTCAATCCGAACATTATAACATGTCCGCTCTTTCATCCTAATCTTTTTTTTTTTTTTTTTTTGCTATTTTCTTCTTGGCCAGTGATTATAGTAAATTATCTAAGAGCATGTGCGAATTTTTCTCTGTCTACTATTTACGTGTTCTAAACGGAAATTCGGGGCTATTCTACAAGCTTTAAATACAAAACAAAAAAAAATCTTATTTTTGTCTCTTGCAATTTATATTTTTCTACCTTTTTTTAATAGTGATATAATTATCAGTGTGATTTTTTTTCTATTTATTATTATTGAATAATCTAGATTTATTTATTAATCTGATTAATTTCCTTATATTTCGAAGAAATAAAAACTCGCTCGTATTTACAATTTTTTTTTGCTTTAGAAATTTGTTATAATTTTCTTTTATCAAAAAATACTTATTGATTATTCATCAATGTTCTAAAATAAGCAATTATCTTATCTTGTTTTTAAATTATGTAAATGTTATTTATTTTTCCACATTGTTAAATGATTGTCAACAATATTTCTTTAAATGTTTTCTAGAATTAGTGTTTTACGAAATTTTCTTTTTTCTTGTTCGCAGGTGTAAATAAATCAAAAACAAAAAGGATTAATGCGATGAGTTTAAGACTAAAAACCGACTTAATAGAGATAAAGCACAAATAATTCAAAAGAACGAAAACACAACCTCGCTAAATTTTTTTTTTTTTTTTAAAAAATTAGCAGAAGCAAATTGAATTATATTAAAATCAAAAAAAAAAGAAAGGCAAACGAAAACGTACAAAATCACAACTCAAGGAATTATTAATTTAAATCATCAATACATATATTTTTACGTTTAACGTGAATTGGCACATTGAATCTCCCCTTTTTCTCTCTCCCTCTCTGTCGCCTTCAAATTTATATTCTTCCCATTTATTAATAATAAGTTTTGAAAACGAAGAAGAAATTATATTCGACTGTAATTGAGAAATGAAGATAACCAAATATTCAGAAACGAGAGAGAGTTCGAACAGCAGGATTGCTTTTTGAATATGATGCTTAAAAAAACATCTTTCAATTAGTCAACTTGCAATTCACCAATAAATCATCTTTAGTTTAAAGTCGCTACGAGTGCGAAAAAATGCGAGCTCAAATTATGAGCTAATTAAATAGCGTTTCTCTATTTTGGTAATAATAATGTGAAACAATTGTTTTAGTTTTCAATCAAAATCATCTATTTTTTCATCAGAATGAATTTTATTTTTAATATGTGATTTATCTTTTGCAATAGAACTATGGTTATGATAGATTTTTCTTCTTTTTTTTTTTTTTTAAAAAAAATTTATTCATCGGCAGCTAATTTGATCGTTTTTGACATACCACATTTCATTGTGATACTTTTCTACTTTTTAACCTGATTATAAATATATATATATTTTTTTCTCATTAAGATAAAAAACAACTAAACTAAACTGATTGAAAATAAAGTTGTGTGAACTTTCAGCTATGGACGCAGGTCCATGGGCTAACTTATATGCTGTTAAATTGCAACAACAGCAAAACCAATTCAATAATAATTCAAACAGTGTCAGTAATTTGAACAGACACAACAATGCTTCATCAACAATTCAGCAGCAAAGTTGTTATAATCTTAACAACTTTAATCAAAATCAAATGTATACTCAAAATATGGAGAGTCTTTTAGCTCATTACAGTAATAATGACACTGCATTCACGAACACATTTAATTCACATCATAATGCCTATGATGCCGAGTTTTTCTCAAATCAATTTCAAAATGCTGCTAAGGCCAGTCTAAGTGCTAATCTTTTCAAGTCCTCATCCAAAACCAAAGATAGTAAGTGATTTAAAAAATTTTTTATCTCCCTGGATTAATGTTTTTTTTTTTTTTTCTTTTAGATCAACATTGTGCTACATTAAATAATAATAATCAATTAAATGCTAATAATTTAAACAATTTTAATAATTTGAATAATGATGCGGGTGCTAATTTTTTAAGTCAACATTTGCCTAGTTGGAGACATGCTAATTTTAATCATGACGTTAATAATCAACCAAGTAAACCATTTGGCGTTTTGCCTCATCAAACGGCTAACAACGGAAATGTGCATTCCAATAAACACCATAATCAATATACCTTAAATCATAATAATAATGAATTGAATTTAGTTTATTATAAGATACCAAATTGTGTACAGAACTTAATAGACATAATGTTAATCAACAACTTAATAAAATGAATCATTCAAACGCAAGCAATCTTTTACCGGCAATGATGCATCAAAATTTTATGCAGAATTCCGTAGTCAACAATCAGTTTAATAATCAACTAAACAGTTCGGCCATCAATAAACATTGCAGTAATTTTATGGAAAATCAAACAATACTTAATAATTCAAAATCAAATCTAAATAAAAATCAATTACCTCATCATTCTGCACAGACCAGAGATCAATATTTGATTGCAATGAATAATCAACAGATGATTATGAAAGCAACATTTAATCATCATGCTCAACAATTAGTAAATCAACAACGTGTTGCTTCCAATACGAATAATCAGCATAACAATACATCATCTTGCTTGATCACGTCAAATTCATCTTCTTCGAATGTTAATTCACATGTGAATTTTCAAAAAAATTTTATACAAAGTCAAAATGTAAATAATTCGTGTCTAATTAATAATAACAATTTGATGAATAAAACATTCAATAATGCAATGGTTAATAATACATATTGTAGTATGATGGTAGGAGGCATTCAAATCAATAATTATAATGTATCAAATCACAATAATTTGATTATCTCAAATCAATCGCCATCCAATTGTTCTTCATCTAGTACTAATAATTCGTCAACAACTGTTAATAATTTTATAATGAATAATGGTAATAATGGAATTAATCTATTAAATGAAACGAATCGAATGATGAGTCATACAAATGGAAATTTAAGTAATTCAAGGTGTTCTTCTGTGGCAAGTGTGAATAACGTTCAGCAGAATAACGAATCATCATCTTGTAGTTATGGTAATTTTAGTACTAATAGCCCATCATTTAATAATGTTAATACACATTCGCCTCCAAACAATCGTAATTTAAGTTCTAGTCAACAATTAAATAACGTTCCTAGTGAATTCACAAATTCGAGTAATAGCTATAATTTGGTAACAACCAATAATAACTCTGCTTCCTTTCCTGCTTTACCATCGACACCTGGCTATCCAACACCACCCTCAAGTGTAAATAGATCTGAAATTATGTCCTCACAACATTCAGTTCAATCGAGTTCTCAAGACGAACAATTGATGCAAACTCAATTTAATCAAAATCAATTCAATGGATGTAACAATTTGGTATCTTATAATAAACTAAATAATAATAATGAATATCTTAATTCAAATAATCAAATAAATAATTTACCTGATTCAAATAACTCGGCTAATTGTTTGCCAATTTTAATGAATATTACTCCAGTTTCGGACACTATGTCGGATAATAAACTTAATGATTCTCAATGTTCTACGAATGCTGTCAACCTAAATGTACATAGTAATCAACATTTAGAAGAGAACAATAATAGTCATCAATTTAATGATGAATTAAGTATTAGTTCAGACCCACATATTAACTTTCATAATCAAAATAATCAATTGATAGTACAAACGAAAAAGAAAAAAACAAAAAAGAAAAAGAAGAAAGTTACCAATCAAATGATTGCAACGAATTGTGATTTGACCAGTGATTATTACCAAAATGTTCAATCTCAATACCCGATCTATCAGTCATCAAACAATTGTAATAATTATTTTTTAAATAATAATGATGGTATGCAACCAAATCAATTTAATAATCAGGATCAAATGAATCTGCAATCGAATCAAGAGCAACTTATTCAACAACATGCAGCAAATGAACCAATGAGTCAATTGAATAGTCAATGTATGTTTGATAGTCAAAATTGTCATCAAATGAATAGTCAGAATCAAAGTTTGAATGAGTCAAACTGTTCGAATGAACAAATGAATCTGATGAACCAACATCAAGAAAGTGAACATTTAATATCGAACAATGTTCTTGAAGATAAACTAGCGTGTTTAGAAGATGATCTCAAATATTTGACCGAATCAAATGAATGTATGCTTAATGAAGATAAAGATTTAAATGAAGAAAAGACTTATACAAGTGACAATAATTCGAATAATAATAGTTGTTCATTAGATGACTCAATGATCAGGCATTATCAACAACAACAAATGAGTAATGAACAAACGAGCTTAAATGGAAGTATCAATGGCACATTAATGACAAATGAATCAATTTGCAATTCGATAAGTGAAAGTTCAATCGACACCCTTAATAAGCATTATGAATTTGAAGAATCAAATTTAGAAGTAAATTATGTTAAAGATGAATATGAGTTTGATCGATCTGAAATTATTCCTAATGGAAATATTAATTCAAATGTAAATGAGCGAAAGATAAAGAAGAAAAAAAAGAAATCAAAATTAAAACTTAATGGCTTAGTTAAATCCTCTGAGTATTTAGAAACTAAAAAACCAAAATCATGTAAACTAAAAGATTCATCATCCTTTAAAATTTCAAATAAGCAAAATGATACTAATCTTTTGCTGAAAAGTGGACAAATGGACAATATAAATAATGAACTCATTGATAATCAATCATTGATTTCATCTAATGATTCTATATTAAATAAGAAATGTAAAATTGTGCGAGACGAATATGAGTTTACTGATGAATATTCATCAGCTTTAGATAGTTCAAATGATCAGCAACAGATAAATCGAAAGCGTAAAAAGATTAATTGTGAAAATGTGATAACGAAAAATAAATCATCAATTAATTCATTGAATGAAGGATTAACTAAATCATTTAATTCGTTTTCAAAAGAAGAGAAACATAATAAAAATAAACTTAAAGTTTTGACATGTAAAGCTACAAATTCAGAATATAAGAAAAATAATGTAAATAGTATTGAGACTTCATCCACTACTTCATCTAGTTCATCAACATCTTTTAGTTTAAATAGTAAGAAAGAGAATCAAGATGTGGTTAGTGTGAAAAATCGTGTTCAATCGAACAATAATGGTGCAATAAATTCAAAGTCAGTTATTTTGAATACAAACACTAAAAACTTGAATCAAAATATAGTGCAAATAAACAACAAGAAAATTATAACAGGTAAAAACATAAATAATCAAATTGAATCGAAAAAGAATGAAGTATCGGTTTCAGGAAATGATTCACCATCTGAAATTGTAAAAAAAGAATTGAAAAATTGTACATTATCGAATAGAGATACATCCACTTGTTCGAAAACAAACGTGACTTCAAAATCATCTTCCGCAGCCAAACGACGATCTAGTGAAAAGAAAGCTCTAACTGTAAGAGAGGGTTTGATGAGAACAAGTGATTTTGTGATTTCAAAGGAGGCAATGGAAAAGAATTTACAATTACTTTGGAGAATTGAAGGTAAAAGTCTACTTCAATTGTTCAGACCTATTGAAGAAAATGGATTATTGTATTACCAAAACACATCATCGGTGAGTTACATTTATTTTATTTTTTATTTTTTTTTTTTTTCGTAATTTTACATAAAATTGTTATTATTTGTTTATTTATTTTAGTATTCCGCTTGGAATCCAAGTTTGAGAGAAAGATATGTTGGTGTTGATGTAAGAATAATGAGTTGCAATAGAAACAAGATATTAGTGGAAAAATTGAGTATTAACAAATCAACCGGAAATGGAAATATGTAATTTCACTTTAAAATGATTATTATCTATTAAAATTTGAAATTAATTTGATAATTTTTTTTTTTTTGAATTTTGATTAATGGCAGTGAAGAGAAATTGTTGAACGATTCTAAAGATGATTTAAATCATTCTTTATTTTCACCTTCACAACACTCGACTAATTTTACGGTATACATTCAAACATTGATTAGTCAAATTTTAGACCCACATTTTATACGAGAAATAATTGAGGAAAATGGTAATTATTTGATAATCGAATTAAATTGATTGGCTTCTAATTTCATTTTCTTATTTTTAAAGATGAGTATTTCATTAATCATATTCAAAAAATCGACGAATGTTGTTTATCTAAAAAAGCTAAGATATATAGTAAGATTAAATGGGAGACTAGTATTATAAAATGCATTGAAACTTATCCAAAATGTGATGCAATACCGCAAGAGAATAGTGGTGATTTAAGATGTAAATTTTGTTACGAAAAATGGAGCACAGAAATATTGAATTTTACAGGTGAAATGTATGACCCAATCACTTTAGAGCATATTAGAAATGACGAACTTAAATTGAACAAATATGCTGCCTGCGAATCTTGTAAAATTAAAGTCTTGGCTCTTTCGAATTTATTACATCAAAAATATCACTTTTTCATTAAATGTGGAGAGAAGGTAAATAATTTTTTTTGAAGTGAGTCTATAAGAATTAAAAATTTGATTCATTTATTGTAATAAAAAAAAATCAGGTCGAAGCTATGAGGGAAGGAGACGAATCCAAAAAGTATCATATTATTTTAGAGGAATGTTTGCAGGATAATGAGTGGATTAGTTCGGTTAGTCGTGAATTTGGAATTATCTTTAATTATATTTTTTTTTTTGGCGAAAAATTGACCAACTAAATTTTTTTTTTTAAATTTAGCTTTTCAAAAGACTAAAAGAGATTTGGAGTACGGCGGATAAATTTTGAAAAAAAGAAAAAA